>WHWC01000221.1:0-35475 GCA_019426215.1 Buddleja alternifolia
GGTGAGAATTAATTTATATTGTTATGGTGAAAACTCCTAAGGTGAGAAGGAAACGAGTTTTCGCGTATAGAACTCCTATATTAGACGGATTTCCCAAATATCACTATCGGAAATCTAACCACTAAAACATGCAATTAATGTACTAGAGTTCACTCGATTTGAATCGAACGACTTCACCCGGAATCTTTACCTATGTCTAGGGAATTCCTCATTAGTTGCGGGTCATGATGTGAATTTCTTGCACCCTAAGTCAATTTTCTCCCAAAAATATTAACCTAGGCATAAGATTTAACTATATAGTGATCAGTATATGCAAGAATAGACAAAAACACATCACATCACATAACAAGATAAGAACCCTCACAATCATCTATTATAAGCATATATCACAATGGGCCTACATGGCCCTAGTCTTATGAATTTAGTTCATAATTTGAAGCATAAAAACATAAGGAATATTCATAGACATAAATGAAATGAAAAGCTCTTAAAAACTCCCTCAAAAGTGAATGAGATGGTCTTGAAGTTGAGCCTTCAATCCCCAGCTCTTTTCCTTCCTCTATTTTTCCCCTCCAAGAGTATGAAGAATGGTGATGATGGTGGAGGAATCAGATTAGGGGCTGCCCCCCTCTCCTCCAAGAATCTGAAATTGATAGTGAATGATGAAGAGTATGGTTCCCCCTCCTTTTATAGCAAAAAATTCCACTAAAGTATGCATTAAGAATTCCCATTAAAGTTCCCCAATGAGAATTCCACCTAAGGTGATGCTTAAAGTTTGGCTTTTAAGATTCCAACCAGCTAAAAAATGTTGAACTTTCGGCCCTAAGAATTCCACCAAGCATAACCATGTGAAAAACTTCAACAAACACATGCATCTGCCATTTTCTTGCTTTCCAGCGAGTCTTAGTATTTTCCTCATAAACTTCTCCACAGATCTCCAAATTGGATGATTCAAGTCCCCATGTTTCAGATACACATAGATCTACAACTTTCCAGAAGGACATTTTGTCCAATTCGGTCTCTAAGTATACCTAAATTACGTTTCAACATGGAGTTGTTTTGATTTGGCGCCCATAAAGTAAATCTACCAAGAAACACACTTATGACAACCCCTCAACACATGTGCTGAATTATGGACAAAAGGTTCTTACCCATCATATTGCTGGAATTTAGGCTGAAAAAGTTTAACATTCGGACTATCCATGCCTGGATGACTAGGAGGGCGCGGGGCTATCTGGCACATGTACTTCCCTGTTCACGCGCAGCAATCGTATTCCTTCACAATTATCTCTATCGACCTCCGATTTGGATGTTTCAAGTTCCCATTTGAAGCTAAGACATTCATCTAAACTTTGTAGAAGGAAACTTTGTCTAAGTCGGTCTCGAAATGTACGGAATTATCGCTCGAATGTGGTAGGAGATGCATAAACCGCCTAGGTGTTGAAAAACATGCTTGAACTTGTTTTGTACATCGTTTTTCTTCCCTTTTCTTCATGTATTCTCATTTATTACCTGTATTCACTAACACACCTATTAAATGCAAATGTGACATGATTTAAGCAATAAGTGAATCCAAATCATAAGAATTACGGTCTTAAAAACACGTAAAAACACCTCTTATCAACACCCCCAAACTTATCAATTGCTCGACCTCGAGCAATACGAGCTATAAGGCAAGACCAACATCATTCAATGGGAGAAAAACAAAACACTAACTAACTCACTTTCGTGGAGTAAACGATTGCACTTAGCGGGTGCAACAAGCCTTTAAACCTTTGAGTTACCTCAAAGGACGAGTTATAGTCTCGTGAGGGTTTGCATAAGATATACCCACAAAATCTAGCAAATTTTCAATCCCAATCGAATCAACACATCTCAATATGATCAACAAGAATGAATGGCATAAAATCAACCTTTTAAAGTTCACAAATATATATATATACATATCAACTACTTTTCCTCATGTGACACCAATACTTGAAACGACTCCCTAGGGTATAGTGAAAAATAAATCTAGGGTATTATAGTCGAGAGGCTTCCTTACTAAATTTTGGACATTAATCCCATATCTATCAACTTTTGATCAAACACAAGGCACAAGAATTATAGAAAATCTCATAGCCATTTAAATTTCATTATCTCAAATATTCAACATTCAATTCATATGGAATTTCCATTAAACTTCATTAAAGCTAGATCATGTGCAATGTTTTATTCCATTAGGCTTTCTATGACACCCATGTAACAAGTTTTAGACCAATGACTCCCAAACTAGATAGTTTTAGGGCATTAAGTGTAGAGACACTCCTAAGGATTTAATCACTTGAGTATCAAAGGCCACGAAATAAAACTAGATCTTTTAAACAATTCACTTCTTTTGGCTTGAGCATAGCTCAAATTAGCATAATAGTACAGTATATAGGCATGAAACTTTTCACCTCCGGTACGTATTAGCCTGACCACTTTTGGTCATACCAAAATTCAACCTTTTCAATTCATTGTTAGCATATAAAATTACTACTCAACTTATAATCCTTATGAGAAATCTAAGTTAATATTTCTGGGAATAATTCCTTAAGTGTTTCAAGATGGTTATCCTCTCAACTCCTCTACCTTCGATTTAAGTGCATTGTGAATCATCTAAAGAATCAATTCTAGTCTAAGGTCTCCACGAGCAATTTCAAAGATATATATATTCCATTAAATTCAGATTATTTCAAGAATTCATGCCATTTTTCCAAGTCAATCAATTTCAATGCATCAATTGGAAGGACTAAAATTTTCCATGCTTGATTTTCTCAACAAAGAAGCATATAAACATGATATCGAACACACTTTCCCCAAATTCAAGTTAAAAATTAGGATTGCATTTTCAATATTCAAAATAGATACTCTTCTACCCCAAACTTAAATCCAACATTGTCCCCAATGTTGTTACAACATGCATACACAAAGGTAAAAGAACACTTACAACCAAGGATATTGAAGAACATCCTTAAGCTTCCAATGCATCCTTACAAAGTTTCTCCTCTTATCGAGTAAAATAAGAATCTCTAAAGGTGGGGTCCAAATGTGCATCATATCTAACACTTCAACTTTTTAAACCATCAAGCATAAGAAAAACATACATGCCCAAAGTGCATGTTTGAACACAATAAAAAGAAACAAACTAAACAAAACAAAAACGAAAGCAAAAAGAAAAGAAAACTTACAAACTTGGGTTGCCTCCCAAGAAGCGCTAGTTTAGAGTCGGTAGCTCGACTTGAGATAAAGAATCGCTAAAGATCCTGGAGGGGAATGGTCACTTTATCCCTCGACCCGTCAATCCCAATGTAATGCTTTAACCTTTGGGCGTTTGTCATGAAGGTTCGTCCATTATCCGTTATAAGTTCAATGGCACCAGAAGCATACACACGAGATACAACAAATGGTCCCGACCATTTTGACTTGAGCTTCCCGGGAAAAAGTCGAAGGCGAGAATTGTATAGTAAAACCTTATCTCCTTCATGAAATTTTCGGGGAATAATACGCTTATCATGCCATGTTTTCGTTTGCTCCTTGTAAAGTTTGGCGTTCTCATACGCTTGATGGCGCCATTTCTCAAGTTCGTGTAATTGGAGTAATCGCTTGGTACCTACGAGTTGAGAATCAAAATTTAGAAATTTAATAGCCCAAAAAGCGCGATGTTCGAGCTCAACCGGTAAGTGACATGCTTTTCCAAAGACAAGGCGATATGGGGACATGCCAATCGGAGTTTTAAACGCGGTTCTATATGCCCACAAGGCGTCATCTAGTTTAAGGGACCAATCTTTTCTAGATGCGTTAACCGTTTTTTCAAGAATGCGTTTAATCTCCCGATTCGACACCTCCACTTGACCACTCGTTTGAGGATGATATGGGGTTGAGATTTTATGCCGTACCCCGTACTTGTTCAGTAAGTGCTCGAATTGTTTGTTACAAAAATGGGTGCCCCCGTCACTAACGATTGCTCTAGGAGTTCCAAAACGAGTGAAAATCCTTTTTTTAAAAATCGAGTAACCACCCGAGCATCATTAGTTGGTAAAGCCTCAGCTTCGACCCATTTGGAGACATAGTCGACCGCAACAAGAATATACTTATTGGAACAAGAACTAAGGAAGGGTCCCATAAAATCAATACCCCATACATCAAATAGTTCACATTCAAGCATGTTATTCAATGGCATTTCGTGTCTTTTAGAGATGTTACCTGTTCGTTGACACCTATCACAAGATTGAACATACAAGAATGCATCTTTAGAAAGAGTAGGCCAAAAGAAACCTGATTGAAGCACTTTAGCCACTGTTTTAGAGGGTCCAAAGTGACCACCTACCGACATATCATGACAATGGGCGAGAATTGATGCTATTTCCTCCTCGGGGATACATCGTCGAATGAGGCCATCTGCACAAATCTTAAATAGATATGGTTCGTCCCACAAATATCGCTTCACATCAAATAAGAATTTCTTCTTTTGATGATAAGTGATATCCGGAGGAAGAACTCCCGTGACAAGATAATTTGCATAATTGCATACCAAGGAGCATCATTATGAAGTATAGCATACAATTGCTCATCGGGAAACTCCTCACAAATAGGTTTATCAAACACACACTCAGGTTAGGAATCTCTATCCTAGACAAGTGGTCGGCAACAACATTTTCTACTCCTTTCTTATCCTTAATTTCTATGTCAAATTCTTGAAGAAGTAAAATCCACCTAATGAGTCTAGGTTTGGCATCCTTTTTGGCAAGCAAGTATTTTAATGCGGAGTGATCAGTGTACACAATTACTTTATTCAAAATGAGATAAGCATGGAACTTGTCAAATGCAAATACTATGGCTAGTAATTCTTTTTCCGTGGTTGCGTAATTCATTTGTGCATCATTTAAAGTCTTACTAGCATAGTAGATGGTTTGAAATACCTTATCCTTCCTTTGGCCAAGGACCGCACCCACCGTGGTGTCACTAGCATCACACATCAATTCGAAGGGCAAACTCCAATCGGGAGGTGCCATGATGGGAGCGGATATCAATAGCTCCTTAAGAGTCATGAAGGCCTGTAAACAAAGGGAATCAAAATTGAATGGTGCATCTTTGACAAGCAAGTTAGATAACGGCTTTGCAATTTTGGAAATTTTTTTGATAAATCGCCTATAGAAGCCGGCATGACCAAGAAAGCTCCTCACGGCTTTCACCGATGTAGGTGGAGGAAGCTTTTCTATTACCTCAATCTTGGCTTGGTCCACTTCAATCCCTTTTTGGGAGATTTTGTGACCTAGCACAATCCCTTCCCGGACCATAAAATGACATTTTCCCAATTCAAAACAAGATTTGTTTCCTCACAGCGTTTTAGAACACGGTCCAAATGATCAAGACATGTGTTAAATGAGGTTCCAAAAACAGAAAAATCATCCATAAAAATCTCAAGGAATTCTTCAACCATGTCATGAAAGATCGCCATCATACATCGTTGAAATGTGGCCGGGGCATTGCATAATCCAAACGGCATCCGCCTATAAGCAAACGTGCCATAGGGACAAGTGAAAGTTGTTTTCTCTTGGTCCTCGGGGGCTATGGCAATTTGGTTATAGCCGGAATACCCATCTAGAAAACAATAAAAATCATGTCCGGCTAACCTTTCAAGCATTTGGTCAATGAATGGGAGGGGGAAATGGTCCTTACGAGTGGCATCATTTAACTTGCGATAATCTATACACACACGCCACCCGGTAAGCATTCGAGTAGGGATTAATTCATTGTTCGCATTTTCTATCACAGTTATTCCGCCCTTCTTGGGTACTACTTGAGTCGGGCTTACCCATGCACTATCAGAGATAGGATAGATTATACCTGCATCGAGTAGTTTTATAACCTCTTTCTTTACCACCTCTTGTATTTGTGGATTTGACCGTCTTTGTGGTTGGCGTGTAGGTTTTGCGGACTCCTCCATGAGTATTTTGTGCATGCACACCGCTGGACTTATGCCTTTTATATCCGCAATTTTCCACCCGAAGGCCTTTTTGTTGGCCTTCAATACTCTCATGAGTCGCTCCTCCTGTTCTCCTGTCAAAGAAGATGAGATAATTAAAGGTAGAGTCTCATTATCATTTAAAAATACATATTTCAAATGTAATGGTAATGGTTTAAGCTCAAGGATAGGGGCCTCTTCGATAGAAGGGCGAGGAGGAGCCAAGAGTGATCTTTCTAATTTTTAGCTCCAATGACGTGGTAAAGAGGTGGCTTCTCTATGCTAAACATGGTTTCCAATTGTTCTTCACTCGCTGAATCGACATCCATAGATTTGGAAAGACATGTCTCCAATGGGTCGTCTACCATTTGTGCCTGAAAAGTCTCATCAATCAACATATCAAATACATCGATGCGTAAACATGAGTCAGGATCACATGGGTGTTTAAGCACTTTAAAAACATCAAAGGTGACCTTTTCATCTCCCACATTTAAGGTTAGCTTACCATTGGCAATATCGATTACCGCCTTACCAGTGGCTAGGAATGGTCTTCCTAGGATCAGGGGTACCTCAACATCTTCCTCCATATCAAGAACCACAAAGTCAACCGGGAAGTAGAATTTGTCGACTTGAACGATTACATCTTCGATTATTCCCCGTGGTCTCTTGATTGATCTATCGGCAAGTTGGAGGCTCATTGAAGTCGGCTTTGGGTTACCAAGGCCCAACTTTTTGAAAAGAGAGTACGGGAGGAGGTTGATGCTAGCTCCCGAGTCGCACAAAACTTTTTCGAAGGATAATGGCCCAATCGTGCAAGGAATAGTGAGACTCCCAGGGTCTTCAAGTTTCATTGGTAATTTATTAAGCAATACGGCGGAGCATTCCTCGGTTAGGCACACCGTTTCGTTTTCCTCCCACTTTTGTTTGTTGGATAAAATATCCTTGAAAAATTTCACGTAATTTGGCATTTGTAAAGTTGCGTCTATAAAAGGAATATTAATCCTAACCTCACGAAGAATTGCTAAGATTCGAAGGAAACTTGGATCCATCTCCTTTTTTTTTCTATGTGCATTAGGAAATGGCAGACGGACCTCGATGGGAGGATGCGTTGGAGTTGAAGAGCCCACTGTGGAGGGTTCAGGAGGTGGCGCCTGGGCGCGACAATCGGCGCCAGGGCGCTGGGTCTCGGGCGCCTGAGCGTGATCATCGGGACGCTCGGGCGAGCAATTGCGAAGCATTCGTTCACTGTGGGTTGATTCCGGCGCCTGGGCATTCTCATCGGGGCGCTCGGGCGCGGAAATACGAACAACATCATTGACTATCTGGTTGCCACTTCTTAAGGTGATGGTGTGGCATTGCTCCTTCGGGTTTTTTTCTGTGTCACTTGGTAAAGTTCCCGGGGCTCTCTCGCTGATCGCCTTTGCCATTTGACCCATTTGTGTCTTTAAATCCTTCATGTCCATCATTATATCCTTCATCATAGTACGGAGTTCGTTGATTGCTGAATTCGATTTCTTTATTTGTTCATCGAGACGCTCTTCGATTGTAAGAGGTCTTATTTGCCTTTGTATATGAGGATTACCTTGCCTTTGAGCTTGGTTATTGTTGAATGGGGGCCTTGGTGCTTGATAGACGCCGGGATGGGCATTTTGTGCCGGATTGGGCCTCTTTGGAAAATTTTCGGGCACATGGAAGTTCAATTGAGGTCGATTGGCATTTCCAACATAGTTTACATTGCCAACCATTGTTTCCAAAGCAACTTCTTCGCCCAACTCTTGAACACAAGCAATCTTTTTAGTGGGTGTGATTTCTTCATCATCGGGATAGAGTTCATCTTCTCGGGCTAATTGCTCAATCTTGTCCCACACACTTTGGCAATCGAGCCCAAGGAGATCACCACCGGCGCCGGCATTGAGCCTATTTCGGATGCGCGAACGGACTCCATCATGGAATCGTAATACTTGCTCGCTCAATCTTAGGTTGTGATCCGGACATTTTCGGAGCATGTTTTTATATCTAGCCCATGCCTCGGCTAAGGACTCATTATTCCCCTGTTTAAACTCCTTAATGTTGCTCCTTAGCTCATTGATTTTGGAGGGTGGAAAGAATTTGCTCAAAAAGGCATCGACCAATTGTCCCCATGTTGTGATGGATTGGGGTGGTAGAGATTTGTACCACATGGTCGCCCTTTCCTTTAATGAGAAGTGGAAGACTCTTAGACGAATTGCATCGAGATCCCGTGGATGAAATTGGGTAGTCATGAGAGTATCGTCTAAAGTCTCCAAATGCTCATAAGGTGATTCATGGGGCTCTCCATAGAAGGGTTCGTTTTGCACCATACTAAAAATGTGTGATGGAATGTGATAATTTGGTGCATAGAAATTAGGAAAGACCACGGGCCCCGGTATGGTGTGGACCCTTGAAGGTAGACTTTCCCGGACCGATGGAAGTCTTTGAGGAGGTGCCGGTTGCATAGCTTGGAATAGATTTTGCAACCATTCCCTGTTTTCCGGGAGATTTATGTCGGGAAAATTCCCATTTGGATTTAGATTGTCGGCCATTTCTCGAGCTCGTCTACTAGATCGAAGAACACGCTCTATCTCCGGCTCAAAATTGTATAGAGGCTCGTTAGAAGAGCGGGTCATGCACCACAAATTATACCTAACAATTAAACACAAGAACAAAATTAGAATAATAAAATAAAAGAAAGGTTACAAATAAACGAAAAACTAAGAATTATGAAAATTTAAATGAAAAATCAAAAACTAAAATGAACAAGTCCCCGGCAACGGCACCAAAAACTTGACACGCTAAAAGCTAACGTGCTATAATAGCAAGTGCACTAGTCGTGTGTAGTAATAAAAGTGGACGAGAAGTCCGGATTGTCGAACCACAAGGACTTGAATTCTAGTTTACGATTTTATAACAACAAAGATCAATACAATAAAGGTAAAATGAGTGTGAAACGCGTAAGATAAGAACAAGGTTGCACAAGTGATTTAAAACCAATTATAAAGGGAGACTAAGGCACATGCTAGGTCCAAATTGATCAAATATACTTATAAAGGCTCTTGTTGTAGAATTACTCTTATATTGTTATGGTGAAAACTCCTAAGGTAGAGAATAACCGATGTCTCGCGTATAAACTCCTATACTTAGATCGTGATTTCCCAAATATCCCTATCCGGAAATCTAACCACTAAACATGCATTAATGTACTAGAGTTCACTCGATTTGAATAGAACGACTTCACCCGAGAATCTTTACCTATGTCTAGGGCAATTCCTCATTAGTTGCGGGTCATGATGTGAATTTCTTGCACCCTAAGTCAATTTTCTCCCGAAATATTAACCTAGGCATAAGATTCTAACATATAGTGATCAAGTATATGCAAGATAGACAAAAACACAATTCACATCACATAGCAATATAAGAACAACCTCAACAATCATCTATTGTAAGCATATATCACAATTTGGCCTTACATGGCCCTAGTCTTACGAATTTAGTTCATAATTGAAAGCATAAAAGACATAAGAGGAATATTCATAGACATAAATGAAATGAAAAGCTCTTAAAAACTCCCTAAATGGTGAATGATGATGGATCTTGAAGTTGAGCCTTCAATCCCCAAGCTCTTTTCCTTCCTCTAGTTTTCCCCTCCAAGAGTGATGAAGAATGGTGATGAATGGTGGAGAAATCAGATTAGGGGCTGTCCCCCTCTCCTCCAAGAATCTGAAATTGATAGTGAATTCTGAAGAGTATGGGTTCCCCCTCCTTTTATAGCAAAAAATTCCACTAAAGTATGCATTAAGAATTCCCATTAAAGTTCCCCAATGAGAATTCCACCTAAGGTGATGCTTAAAGTTTGGCTTTTAAGATTCCAACCAGCTAAAAAATGTTGAACTTTCGGCCATTAAGAATTCCACCAAGCATAACCATGTGAAAACTTCAACAAAACACATGCATGCTGCCATTTTCTTGCTTTCCAGCGCAGTATTAGTATGTTCCTCATAAACTTCTTCACAGATCTCCAAATTGGATGATTCAAGTCCCCATGTTCAGATAAAACATAGATCTACAACGTTCCAGAAGGACATTTCGTCCAATTCGGTCTCTAAGTATACCTAAATTACGTTTCAACATGGAGGTTGTTTCTGATTTGGCGCCCATAAAGTAAATCTACCAAGAAACACACTTATGACAACCCCTCAACACATGTGCTGAATTATGGACAAAAGTGATTCTTACCCATCATATAATGCTGGAATTTAGGCTGAAAAAGGAGTAACATTCGGACTATCCATGCCTAGGCATGACTAGGAGGGCGCTGGGGCGTATCCTGGCACATGTACTTCTCTGTTCGGCGCAGCAATCGTATTTCCTTCACAATTATCTCTATAGACCTCCGATTTGGATGTTTCAAGTTCTCATTTGAACCTAAGACATTCATCTAAAACTTTGCAGAAGGAAATGTTGTCTAAGTCGGTCTCAAAATGTACGGAATTATCGCTCGAATGTGGTAGGAGATGCATAAACCGCCTAGGTGTTGAAAAACATGCTTGAACTTGTTTTGTACATCGTTTTTCTTCCCTTTTCTTCATGTATTCTCATTTATTACCTGTATTTACTTAACACACCTATTAAATGCAAATGTGACATGATTTAAGCAATAAGTGAATCCAAATCATAAGAATTACGGTCTTAAAAACACGTAAAAACACCTCTTATCAACCATGCTGCGATGAAAGCTCTAGACGATCTTCTAACTGAAGCAGTCAGAGCTACAATATCCGGAAGATATAGCTTACTAAAGAAGCGTAAGCATTAAGAGACCTCTTCAGAAATTCCTTTATCTATATTCTTATCTCTTTTGTGTCTTTTATCTTTAGTTGTAAATGCTTGTACTCTCAATGATATATAAAGAAGTGCATTTCCTGCTAAAACATCTCGTTGAGGCTTTAACTAACCTTAACTAACTTTTATCTAACCTTATTCAAAGCTAACTTTGTATTTTGGTTGTCTAACTCTTGAACTATAAAAGAGTAAGTATTGCCACCATCGAAAAAGGGAAATTGTTAGGAAATTTCTTGTTAGATATTTTGATGATGACAATTAGGATTTATGTTAGACCCCAAAATATGTAAGTTTAATTTTATTAGAAATCATTTATAGGCTTTGAGCGTTAGATTTGTATAAGGCTTTATTTGTTTTTATTCTAGATTGATAGGCTAAGTATTCTTAGACTGAGCGTCTCATATTATTCTGAGTGAGTTTATCAGTAGTTAGGTCTGGAGATTCAAGCGCCTAAAGTTTGAATAAAGATGAAGATTTCTAGCAAGCGTCTTAGCGTCAAGCTAATTCAAACGTTGATGTAAAGATTCAGCTAAGGATCATTCAGTGTTGAATGAGCGTCTATCAAGACAAGATTTCACCTGACTTTATTCCAAGTCTAGAAGAAGTTAAATGCAATTATTTTCAGAGCATTAATGTCCAACAGAAATTAATTTCAAATGCATTAAATGCTGATAAGAGCATTAATGTGATAAGCACTCCAAAACGTACAGGGAAGCCTTCTCATTAGGCTGTCAACTTTACAAGTCTGCGGCACCAACTTTCTGCGGCAAAATTTTAGGGAAAAAGGACGAAAGTTGTTCACACGCGAGAGTGTTAGACACGCACTTGATCATGTATCCCACAGACACTTTACCCGATAAAGTCTATAAATAGGACTTCAGCAACAAGCCAAAACAAACAACAACAAGCTTACAAGCCAAAACTCTGTTGCATTGAAGTGTCAATCCTTAAACTTTCAGAAAAGCTCGAATATTAAAATCAAACATTCCTTCTATTTTTCTCCAATCCCTGAGACAATCAACCAATATCTCAAACATCTTTTTCAAAATAACCCTACACTACTATTGAGATATTCCAAGTTGTCTAAACTTCCAAAAATCAAACAAACTGTTAGACAAAACCCTTGTCCAGCCTCGCGATCTGAGTGAAGTCAAAGTTGGATACTTGCATTATTTTTGGGTGAAAGAAGCAACAGGATTGAAGTGTCTTGGAGTAGAAATCTGTATGACCAAGGAGCTCAAGCCATTCAAATCCATCTCTCCCTATTTTGTAGAAATTTCTGTGTGATTCTTCGAGAATTATTTTAGTGGATTGCCTCCGAGTATGAAAGGATAAAAAGGATGTAGTTGGGATTACACCACCCAACGAACCTTTCAAACATTGTGTTCTTTACTTTACCATTGATTTCATTATTGTCATATCATTGCATAATCGATTAAGTAAGCATATTGACAAAATTATTTAAAAGTTGAAAGCAACTAAGAAAAACTTTGTGACTTTAAAACCTTTCTAAGAGAAGACTAAAAATTATTCCGCTATGCTAACCCTGATTAAAGAATTGAACGCTTAACGCTATTTGGTTATAGTATTCAAATCTTGAGTCTAACTTAACTTTATCAAAACAGTCTTTAAGTAGACGCTCAATCAAGCACCTACATTTTTAAGCGTTCACAACTTTTTGAATACAAAATTTTTTGATGTCAAAAAAGACTTCAAGGTCTATTCAAACCTCTCCTGCTAGACCCTTTCGTATGCCTCTTGGGACCAACAAGTGGTATCAGAGCAGTTGATGTTGAAATTTTACAAATTTCCAAGCATAACTGCTTGTTTATATCCTTTTAAAATTTAGTTGCTTTAAATATCTTTCATGGCATTTGCAAAAGTACCTAGGTTGACCGAGTCAAACTATGACTTATGGAAGGTCAAAGCATTCAATTATCTTTATTCTTGTGATGATGAAATGTGTGTTATCATTTCAGATGGGCCGACTCAAATTTTGAAGGTCATCACTAGAGCGTCTGGAGCCACAGAAGAGACTCCAGACTACTATGTTGAAAATCCTAAGCATGAGTGGTCTTCGGATGAGCGTCGCAGAGCAAATTTGGATAATGTAGGTCAGAACGCTCTATATATAACCATCGGTGATAAGGACAATTTGTTTAACAAGGTCAAGTCGTGTTTTACGACTAAGGAAATTTGGGATAATTTGGCTATAATCTGTGGTGGGTCAGCTCAAATCAAAGAGAACAAGCTTTCAATTGCCAAGAAAAGGTTTAGCAGTTTCAAGATCTTGCCTAATGAGACGCTAGAATTGTTGGATATAAGATTTACTGCTCTCGTTACAGAGTTGACGTTTCTAGGCATGGATTTGTATAATCGGGAAATGGTGGTTAAGATTTTCAGAAGTTTCCCTAGTAGATTTTTGATGAAAAAGATGGCAATGAGAGAATCGAATAGGTTGGATCTTCTAACTCCAGAACATGCTTTTTCAGAACTCAAGATTTTAAATTTGAGTTAAATTCAGCGAGTGATACAGATAGTCCAGTGATAGAATCTGATGCGCTAATAGCATCAATTAAGGGTAAATCGGGTAATAAGGGAAAGGTGTCAGAAATCAGTGATGAAGAGGAGTTAGCGTTGCTAAATAGGTTCAGAAAGTTTCTGAAATATGAGAAGAAAGGAAAAGCTCCAAAACATCAAGGATAGAATTCCTATCAAGCGTCTCCTCCCGCTCAACAACAAGCTCCTCAATATTCTGCCCCTCCTCCCACAGCTCCGATTCAGTACCAAGCGTCTTCTCCGTAGAATCTCTCAGCGTCAGTGGTCTCAAAACCACAAACTTCAAGGTTAATTAATGAACAAAAGATGAAAACTAATATTTGTTATAATTGCAGGAAACCAATGCACTACCAGGTAAATTGTCCTGATCCAAACGTATCCAAGCCCACAAGGCAGGATTACTTGGATAGAAACCAATTCAGGAGCAAACTTCGTCGACAAGGTTTGCTAGCGGAATCAGAACCAGCTCCGCACCTGAGGATTTGAAGTTTTCAGAAGATAGAAGTGATGATGATGAGCCAGTGGATGATTCAGCATTAATCTATCTCATGGACAGAGCTGATGAAGCGTCTTCAAACTCACTATCTGAGGTAAATACTGAATTAGCTTATCCTTTCTCTTATGAAGAATTGCTTGACGGAGTAAAAAAACATTTTAAAGATTATCAAGATGCTGCCAGACTATATCAAAATCACTCTGATGAGATATCAGCACTCAGAGGTAAACATGACGCTCAAGGCAGAGTTGCAAGTTCAGCAACAATGCATTGAGAAGAACCAAGCACTTGAGACTGAAATCACTCAGTTGAAAGGCGATTTTGATATGATAGTCAAAAGAGAAGCTGAGCTGATTGCTAGACTTGCTAAATCAGACGAGCTCGTCTCATCATTGTTTAAAGCGTCAAGAAATCTAGATAATGTGACCGAGGTAACAAAATTATTTGGTGAAAAGACCGTTTTAGGATGCAATACATTCGGTAAACAACCAAACAAATCCAATGTTACGGCAAACAACAAAGGAAGGGTGTGTTCTTTGTTGAGAAAGGTTCAAAGAGTCAAACACCTATTGAGCCGAAGGACAATGGGACGGGGCCAAATGAGAAAGCTAAAGCTGACTCAGGCAGGGGAAAAAAGAAAGTGAAAGATTCACAAAGAAAGGTTTATCCAAACGCTCAAACATCTTTTTCAGAAGAACCTTACACTACTATTATGATATTTCAAGTTGTTTGAAATTCCAAAAATAAAATAAAAAACTGACAAAACCCTTGTCCAGCCTCACGATCTAAGTGAGGTCGAAGTTGGATACTTGCATTATTTCTGGGTGAAAGAAAGAAAAGAGTCGAAGTGTCTTGGAATAGAAATCTGTGTGACCAAGGAGCTTAAGTCATTCAAATCCATCTCTCCCCTATTTTATAGAAGTTTCTATGTGATTCTTCGTGAATCATTTTAGTGGATTGCGTCTAAGTGTGAAAGAAGAAGAAGGACGTAGTTGGGATTACACCACCCAACGAACCTTTCAAACGTTGTGTTCTTTACTTTATCATCGATTTCATTATTGTCATATCATTTTATAATCGGTTAAGTAAACACATTGATAAAATTATTTAAAAGTTGAAAGCAACTAAGAAAAACTTTGTGACGCTAAATCCTTTCAAAGAGAAGACTTAAAATCATTCCGCTGTGGTAACCCTGATTAAAGAACTAAAATGCTTAACCCTATTTGGTTATATTATTCAAATCTCGAGTCTAAGTTAACTTTATCAAAACAGTCTTCAAGTAGACGCTTAGCCAAGCGCCTACATTTTCAAGCATTCACAACTTTTTGAATACGAAATTTTTTGAAGTCAAAAAAGACTTCAGTGTCTATTCAAACCCCTTCCCCCTTTTAGACCCTTTCGTATGCCACTTGGGACCAACAATAATAATGTGAAATTAGCAAACTACCCTCAGTGATCATCACTAGTTAGTTTATATGCTTTGGCCAAAGACTTTGTAATTTCAATTACTTATGATCGTACAGGTAACATACTCATTTACTATCGAGACAGTAAATCCGATATTGGTAGTTATCTTATAATGTAGAATGCACAATGTGGATCGTACTTTGAGTTCGACTCCACCTATCAGGTGATACGGGTCTAACTACTTTGATAACGTATCTAATTCTACAAGCACATTGTAATAACTCATCAGGTCTAAAGTTCACACATACTATTGCAATTTTAATCCCAATCATTGATCGTCAAAGAGTAAATACCCATGTGATTGGATTAATACGAGTCGAGTTCAAATATGTTAATTACATTAACTATATTCATGACACCAGCTCCCACTATCTAATCAGCGTTCGACTGTCACTTCTTTGTCAAAGAAAGTATCATACGAGTTAAATTTTAATGCGCAATTAAAATTCCTTAACTCGTAAACTATAAATTAAGAGATTAAGTACTTGACTCTTTCAGTGCCTTTCTTAACCATAAGAGGTGGAAAGTCTATCTTCAAATATCAAGGACTTTTTGTTCAACACACTTAAATGCCATTAGATTTACATGAACAAAATCAAAACCTTTATTCTATAAATAGAAATATATAATCGTTTGTACGCAATAACTTATCAAAGCCCTACTCAATCTAATTCCTCATTGGCATTGAGGGCATACACCTAACAGAATCGTGTTCGTGATTCCTCTTTTGGGAGTTCTAGTTCCTCCGGCCTTGGCAAGGGATTATTTAATTTTGGAGCGAACCTGGACCCCGACGTTCACTCTTTTTTGGGATACCACTGATTCTATGACCCCTTGGTCTTTAATGAGAGTGTCCGAGACTGATCACGACTCCAACCATTTATCTTCTCTATCAGCTGAACGCCTCGACCAGGAGATCACCACAGTAGCCGATCGAGTAAGCGTTTACATATGTCATTGCCATTATTTAGAGGCTATATGTTTATGCATTTAAGTTTTTGACATGATTTTTTTGTCTTCCTAGTCAATCCAACTATCCTCTCACCTTCTACTTAAGTATGAAGAATTAGAGAAAGAGTATGGTAAAAGTCGCTAGCAGAACTAGAAGCTTATTTCTAAATTCTTTAGAGCTAAGGGGTTGGTTGATAAATGGGAGAAAAAGTATGGCGAAGCCAGAAAAAATTTTAAAACGGAAGTATCCGATGGTAGCGGCATCCTTGGATTGGATGCCGAGAAAAAAACCTTACGTGATGCCCGAAGTTTGGCAGTGGAAAAGTTTCGCAAGAGCGTTGACTTCATAGATGAGTTTAACAAGCGAGCATATGATATTGCCAGGGGCTTCATGGCCAAGACTGTTCACAAATGCCGTAAAACTCTTCCGGAGAGTGGTCGTCATTCGGGCGATGACTTCAAGTGGCTATTTGGTGATATCCTCGAAACTAGTGATGGGGAGGCCGAGGCGGGGGATGACACCGTTAGTTGAGGTATTGGTCACCCTCTCAGTGTTTCGCGCTCTTATGCTTTTACTATTTTGGCCTATCGACTCGTTTTGCATTCCTTAGTATTGAACTTTTTTTATTCCAGACTTGGTTTGTTATTTGTAAAACTTATTCTTGCCTGCCCGATTGTGGGCTAGTCCTATTCTCATATTATTTTATAATTTAGCATGTTGCCCTTTAGGTCTTTGATATATGTTATTTTTACACAAGTTTTACCCCTTTTATCAACTTAATTTTGATTGTTTCTTTAATAATTTGATCACATATGATGCTTTGAACCCGGTTTGCTTTGACTTTTCAGATTGGGTTAACAGCTGGAGGAAAGAGCAAGAACCGAAGGCAAAATGAAACAATTTTTGGAATTTTTCAAGACAACGCCGCGGCGTTCAACAAGCGAACGCCGCGGCGTTCACAAGCAGTAGCCAACGCCGCGGCGTTCGAGGCAGCAGTGTTGGCCTATAAATACCTCTTTTAGCCATTTTTTTACCCTAACTCACCTTGGATATCAGCAACCACACGAAAATAGAGAGAGAGAGATCTTAGAAGAGAAGATTGAAGGTCAAAACATGGAGAATTCAACAAGGAATCCACATCTCTACAAGAATTAGGGAGTTTTTACATATTTGTTTCTTGAATTTGTTCAAATCTCCTATGACTTGTATGATTTATATTTGCACTTTTGACATGAATATGAGCTAAACTTGTTTGATTGAGGCCATGGATAGGCCATTTATGTTATTTTGAGTGTTGATTTGTTGGTGTTTATTGGATTAATTTTGGTTTTAGCTATGTATTCAATATTTGATCTCAATGCTACATTTGCTTGATCACCAAGTGTTTGATAAAATGCCTAGGTTAGAGATCGAGAGATAATAACCTAGGGAAGATATAAACATTGAATACCCTATAGTTAAACCGACTAGAGATAGACTCGGTTTCTTTAGGTGGCTTTCCATTCACGTGGGGAATTCCTAGACCTTAAATGCATCCTCGTTAATCGGGTTTTCATATAGAGATATATAGGAAATCGTTACCAAGGGTAGGGTTGCTATGCCAAGAGATTGGGTAGTACGTACGTTAGGGAATTTCGCCTTAGCTAAATCAATCTAATAATCCAATAGAACCTAAATCACAATCTAAATGCATAATCGGTTGAACCATGTGCCTTGATCGCTTCTCTCTATTGTTTCCTCCCTTTATTTGGTGTGACGTTGCCTTAGTTTATTTTCTAGTATTTATTAATTAGTTAATCAACCTTTCTATCGACCGATTTAACTTAGAATTGAGTAATATAGTAGTCTTGGTACTTAGATTATAGTTGTCCCTGCGGATACGATAACCCCGGACTTAGAAATCCACTTTACTACTTACGCGACCTAGTTCTCTTGCTAGGATTTTGTCGTGTCAAGTTTTTGGCGCCGTTGCCGGGGACAACTATTTTTATCTAATATTGAGATTCCCTTATTCTTTCTGAGCTTAGATCCTTTCTTTTATTTTTAATTTGTGTGTCTTTCTTTGTGCAAGGTTTGATCTCGGTTAGTGCATGACCCGTACTAGTCGAGTTGGACTAGCGGAGTTGGACCCTGAAATTGAACGAACGTTTACTCGAGGGGTAAGACTACAAAGAGAGGCTTAATGTTATCAAGCTACAATGGATCCAAATCTGAATCCTCCTCCTATTCACATAGATCCCGCTATCTTAGAAGAAGCGGTTCGTCGGGAGCTTGCAAATCTTCGTGTTCATCAAAACCAACCAGAGGCGCCTCCGCAATGCCCTTTGAGGGATTATATGATGCCAAACATCCAAGGAGCCGCAGGGTCAATCGTTTTACCACCGGTAGAGGCTAACACTTTTCAAATCCTGCCGGGGTATATCCAAATGATAGGAAACCAGGTTCAATTCTCCGGTTTACAACATGATGATCCTCACGCTCATATAGCCACATTCTCGGAGATTATCCATACTTTCAAGAACAATGGAGTCACCGACGACGCCATACGCTTACGGTTATTTCCATTCTCTCTCAAAGACAAGGCTAAACAGTGGTTCAACTCTTTGCCAACCGCCTCTATCCGTACTTGGGAACAAATGGTGGATAAATTTTTGTCTAAGTATTTTCCACCGGGTAAGACGGCCGCAATGAAAAATGAAATCACCAGCTTTCGTCAATATGAAGGGGAATCACTTTATGAGGCATGAGAGCGTTCTAAGGAACTTTTGAGGAAATGCCCACACCATGGGTTAGCCGTGCCCACACTTGTTCAAACTTTCTATTTGGGTTTGGGACCGAATCTCCGTACGAATTTAGATGCCGCCGCGGGAGGTACTATCATGAACAAATCACCTGAGGAAGCTTGGGCATTAATTGAGCTCATGGCCGAGAACAACTATCAATGGCCAACCGAACGAATCACGTTGCCCAAAAAGCCCGCCGGATTGTATGAAATTGGGAATAGCTCCACAGTAGCTGTTCAATTGGAGGCCCTAAACAAAAGATTGGATTCCTTCGGACTCATGCAAGGTACGGTAAATCAAGTTAAATCCACTTGTGAAAATTGTGGAGGTGATCACACAAACTTTGAGTGCTTACAAGGAGATGTGTGTGGGACATCTAACTCGGTTGAAAGTGCTAACTTCATGGGAAATGCAAGTCGTCAACAGAATAATCCCTACTCGAATTCTTTTAATCCGGGATGGAGGAATCATCCAAATTTCTCATGGAGCCAAAATTCGAATATGGCGAAACCACCACCACCAGGTTTTCAGCAAAACCAAGGAGGTTTCCAACAACCTCCATTTCAAAGGCAAGGGGGGCTCCAACAACCACAACAAAGCGAGAAAAAGAATAATATGGAAGATGTGTGGCAAAAGTTCATGATGGAGGCAACACAAAAGTTTCAATATCAAGAAATGATGTCCAAGAAACAAGAAGCAAGCTTAAAAAATCAAGAAATTGCACTAAAAAACTTAGAAAATCAAATTGGGCAAATTGCCAACATGCTTTCTGGACGAACCCAAGGCACGTTACCAAGTGATACCGAGAAAAATCCAAAGGAACAAGTTCAAGCAGTTTCACTTCGTAGCGGAAAGAACCTCGTTGATCCAAAATTGGGAGAGAAAATGGATGATACACCAGAACATTTAGATAAAACTAAGGCAACATCCAACTCCGGAAAGAACACCGAGACCTCATCCCGTGTTTCGGGACATTCCTCTTCCGAACCCTCCGTGCCCAAACCAAGACCTCCATTTCCACTTACATTACAAAAAGGAAAGTTAGATAAGCAATTTGCCAAGTTTCTTGATATATTTAAACAATTGCGTATTAACATTCCTCTTGTAGATGCTTTGTTGCAAATGCCGAGTTACGCTAAATATCTCAAGGATATCCTTTCTAACAAGAGAAAGTTGGAGGAACATGAAACTGTAGCCCTTACTGCAGAATGCTCGGCTATATTGCAAAACCGGATACCTCAAAAGCTTAAGGATCCCGGAAGCTTTACAATTCCTTGCACTATCGGTTCTATTTCTTTTTCTAAAGTTTTGTGTGATTCTGGTGCCAGTATTAATTTGTTGCCTTTGTCACTTTTCAGGAAATTAGGACTTGGCGAGCCCAAGCCTACCACTATTTCATTGCAACTCGCTGATAGGTCCATCAAGTACCCACGAGGAATAGTGGAAGATGTTTTAGTGAAAGTCGAAAAATTCATATTCCCGGTGGACTTTGTAGTTCTAGATATGGAGGAGGATGTCGAGCTACCACTCATTCTTGGTCGACCATTCCTCGCCACCGGACGAGCATTAATTGATATTGCCAATGGTCAATTAACTCTTAGAGTGGGAGATGAGCAAGTGACAATAAATGTGTATCATGCTATGCGAACACCATCTAATGATTCTACTTGTTTCCACATTGATGCATTTGATACCTTAATTTCTGAACATTTTCAGGGAAATCAATACGAAGATCAAGTGGAGGCATGTCTTGTGAATCCCATGGATGAGACAATGGAAAACAATAACTTGAGGGACGCTGTTGCTTTTCTCGAGGCAAATCCACCTTACAAACGAAGTTTTCGACCTCGTTTCGAAGTTCTGGATAGACCAATCACTTCATTACCAAAGCCCTCAATTGAAGAACCGCCACCTCTTGAGCTTAAACCTCTTCCTTCTCATCTCAAGTATGCTTACTTACAAGATTCAGAATTTTTACCTGTTATAATCTCTTCATCTTTGACAGACATTATGGAGGAGAAGCTGCTTACGGTGTTGAAAGCCCATAAAAAGGCTTTTGGATGGAAAATAGCTGATATTAAAGGGATTTGTCCAACGGTATGTATGCATAAGATCCTCATGGAGGATGAATATAAGCCCACCATTCAACCGCAAAGACGACTCAATCCAATGATGCAAGAAGTTGTTAAAAAGGAGGTAATTAAGCTACTCGATGCAGGTATTATCTATCCTATCTCCGATAGCAATTGGGTGAGTCCAACTCAAGTGGTCCCGAAGAAAGGAGGTATGACTGTTATTACCAATGCTAACAATGAATTAATTCCCACACGAACAGTTACCGGGTGGCGAGTATGCATTGATTATCGAAAATTAAATGAGGCCACCCGGAAAGACCACTTTCCCCTTCCCTTCATTGATCAAATGCTTGAGAGGTTAGCTGGGCATGAATTTTATTGTTTCCTAGATGGCTACTCTGGCTATAATCAAATTGCCATCACACCTGAGGATCAAGAGAAAACCACTTTCACTTGTCCTTATGGCACATTTGCTTATAGGCGGATGCCATTTGGCCTATGTAATGCCCCTGCCACCTTTCAACGATGTATGATGGCTATTTTTCATGACATGGTCGAGGATTCCCTAGAAATTTTTATGGATGATTTTTCAGTTTTTGGAACTTCTTTCGATACATGTCTTAACCATTTAACACGTGTTCTAAAACGATGTGAAGAAACTAATCTTGTGTTAAATTGGGAAAAGTGTCATTTTATGGTTCAAGAAGGAATTGTGCTTGGCCACAAAATCTCTCACAAGGGGATTGAAGTGGATAAAGCTAAAGTTGAGGTCATTGAAAAGCTCCCCCCACCCTCTTCGGTGAAAGCCGTCAGGAGCTTTCTTGGTCATGCAGGATTTTACAGGCGTTTCATTTTAGACTTTTCGAAAATTGCTAAACCATTATCTAATTTGTTGGTAAAAGATACACCGTTTAACTTTGATGATAAGTGTTTGCAGGCTTTTCACACGCTCAAGGAAAAATTAATTTCAGCGCCCATCATGGCACCTCCAGATTGGAACCTCCCATTTGAGCTTATGTGTGATGCTAGTGATTCAGCGGTTGGAGCTGTACTCGGACAAAGGAAAGATAAGGTATTCTACACCATTTATTATGCGAGTCGAACTTTAAATGATGCTCAGTTAAATTATGCCACGACGGAAAAGGAATTGCTAGCTATAGTTTTTGCATTTGATAAGTTTCATTCATACCTTGTCTTGAACAAAGTCATTGTTTACACTGATCACTCTGCACTTAAGTATCTACTTGCAAAGAAGGATGCCAAACCTCGCCTTATTAGATGGATTCTTCTTCTCCAAGAATTTGATCTAGAAATTAGGGATAAAAAGGGAGTTGAGAATGTGGTAGCTGACCATTTGTCTAGGATAGAAGCTCCTGTCTCCGATTCAATCATTGAAAAACCAATTGGGGAAGAGTTTCCGGATGAACAATTGTATACGGTGATTCATGGTGCTTTCCCCTGGTATGCTGATTTTGCAAATTATGTTGTCATGGGTGCACTTCCCCCTAATCTCACTTTTTATCAAAAGAAGAAATTTTTATCTGATGTCAAGCATTATTTTTGGGAAGAGCCATTTTTGTTTAAGAATTGTGCAGATGGCATTATCAGGCGTTGTGTCCCGGCGGAAGAAATGACATCTATTATGAGCCATTGCCATGATGGCAAGGTAGGTGGCCACTTTGGGCCTACTAAGACCGCCTCAAAAGTTCTCCAATCAGGTTTTTTCTGGCCCTCTCCTATTTAAAGATGTGCATGCGTATGTATCTTCTTGTGATCAATGCCAAAGAACAGGGAATATTTCGAGGAAACATGAAATGCCGTTAAACAACATACTAGAATGCGAACTTTTTGATGTTTGGGGCATTGACTTTATGGGACCATTCCCTAGCTCATGCTCCAATAAATACATTCTAGTAGCGGTTGATTATGTGTCTAAATGGGTCGAAGCGGAGGCTTTACGTACGAATGATTCAAGGGTGGTAGTTAAATTTTTGAAAAAACACATTTTCACGCGATTCGGTACCCCTCGAGCCATTATAAGTGATGGTGGCACTCATTTTTGCAACAAACAGTTTGATAATCTTTTGCAAAAATATGGTGTCACACATAAGATTTCCACACCGTACCACCCTCAAACGAGTGGTCAAGTTGAAGTGTCCAATCGGGAACTTAAACGCATCCTTGAGAAAACGGTAAATTCATCTCGAAAAGATTGGTCTCTTAAGTTAGATGATGCCCTGTGGGCATATCGAACTGCGTTTAAGACACCTATTGGCATGTCACCTTACCGACTCGTTTTTGGGAAAGCTTGCCACCTACCCGTTGAGCTAGAGCATAGGGCATTTTGGGCAATTAAATTGCTTAATTTTGATTTGCAAGATGTTGGCAAACACAGGTTGTTGCAATTGAACGAGCTGGATGAGTTCCGACAAGAGGCCTATGAAAACGCAAAAATCTACAAGGAACGAACAAAACGCTGGCACGACAAGCGCATCACACCGAGGGAGTTTACCGAGGGAGAACAGGTCCTTTTATTCAATTCCCGCCTCCGACTTTTTCCCGATAAACTACGCTCTAAATGGTCAGGACCTTTCACTGTCATTAAAGTTTACCCTCCGGTGCGGTTGAAATTTCACACGAAACAAAGGGTTCTTTCATTGTTAATGGCCACCGTTTGAAACACTATGAAGGAAATGGTTGTATGAGGGACCATGTGCACGTTACCCTCGTTGACCCACCACATTGATTGCACCTACGTCAAGCTAACGACTATAAACAAGCGCTTCTTGGGAGGCAACCCAAGTTCTTTTTTATTTTATTTTATTTATTTTCCTTTCATTTCACTTTGTCTTTTCTTCGTTTTGTTTCTGTTTAATATTTTTACGATGTGTTTTCATCGTGTTTGCAGGTTTTCCATTCATTCGCACAATTCGACGCAAGCAGCCCTTTCTTTTTTAAAAAAAAAAAAAATCGGGTTGACTCAACGCCGCGGCGTTCCAAACAAATAACGCCGCGGCGTTCGCTACTGCATCCCAACGCCGCGGCATTATAAATCGAACGCCGCGGCGTTCGATGCATATATGACCCAGCAGCTTTCCCCTTTCCCCATTTCCTTTACAACCCTATTTTCATTTCAAAACCCAACTCTTCCCCCCCTTACAAAAAAATCCAAATTCCTCCCACATCACTCAATCTCTCTCCAATTCCTCTTGAATCTACACTTCCCAACCGATTTCTTACACTTCCCACCGATCAAAACTCCAAATTTCGGCCGAAAATCCACGTTCATGACTCCCCACCGCCGCCGCCGGAATTGAACCGCCGCCGCCGGAATTGTGCCACCACCACCGGACTTTACCTTGCATTTTCATCTTCTTTGGGCAAAGTAATAGCTTCATACATCACTTTGTGATAATTGTCTACCCATTTTGGATTAAGGTACATATTTTCTTTGTGGTCAATTGTGGGGTGCAAGTTTATTTTAATTATTGGATTGTTGATGATATCGTGCATTTGGTTGGTAGTTGCGAGTCTCATTCGGGTCGATTGAATTTTGTGGGTTTTCTTTTCTTGCTCGTTTTAACCATTCCATTCGTGAGCTTGTTGTGCTTGTTGAGTTGAGCAAAATTTGGTTGTGGGAGTGATTTGTTGAAGAAGTTTGGGGATACCGAGTTTGAAATCAGTCGTGTGGGTGACTAGAGCGTTCTATCTTGGATACGTGTTGCCTCGTGTTAGGGGGTTGAAAATGAGCCCGCGACTTTCTAAGGGAAACAAAGGCAAGGCTAAGGCAACTACTTCTACTCCAGCGGATGACCCGCTGTATGATTGTGATAAATTTGTTAGCCTCGCCGCCTCTGTTTGTTTTTCCGAAAAATTGACAAAGAAGAATGTGGTGGATGAGCGAGCGTTGGATTGTTCGATTGAACCATTCAGGACGAATATTAGGAATCGAGGTTGGTTTGAGTTTGCTACGCAGCCCGGGGAGGCTATTATTCCTTTAGTCAAAGAATTTTATGCCAATGCCACCGGCAAGCCCGAAAACGTACACCGTTTAGTCTCTGTTCAGGTCAGGGGGCGGAATGTTACCATTTCTTCCACAAAAATCAATGAAGTACTTCACATCCCCATCCCTCGCCAGGATCAGTTTGAGACGTTTTTAAAGGACATTGATTATGCTGCAATCCATTCTGCCCTTTGTTATCCAGAGTCTATTTGGACAGGTTTCAAGGACTCCCGTCCTATCTCAATCAAGGCATGTAACCTCAACACCACGGCCCGCACATGGTATTACTTTGTTTGCGCTCGCCTCATCCCGACATTATCTTTGAGCACAGCTACTCGCGAGCGAGTCGAGGTTGTCTATGCTATTCATCATGGTCTCAACATCAACGTGGGCAAACTGATTAAGCAACAATTGATTCAGTCCATCATTGAGTGTTCTGGTGCCAAGAAGAATCTTTGTTTCCCCTCCCTGATCACCGCACTGTGCAAGAACGCCGGCGTCCAGTACTCGCCGATGGAGCATGTTGAGGTGCCGCGCCGGATTATTTCATACACACAGATTTGCCAAGCCGAGACTATAGCTGCTCGTTCTGGTCACCGTGCCTGCCGACCCACTGCCACATCATCCACCGCCGCCCCCGCTCTGCCTGCTCCGCCACGTCGCAAAGCCCCACAGCGTGTTTCCTCTTCTTCCGGTGTAGCGTCTGATGTCCCGCAGTGGGCAGTTGAGTTGGATCACAAGATGACACGTATTGATCAGAATATTCTTGCTGCGCGATGGGACGCACACCGCCGATGGCAGTTTATGGAGAGTGCTATTCGGGCTAATGCATTTGGCCCTTGGCCCGGCGTTTGGCCCGAGTTTCCCCAGTTTGATCCGCTTGCTCCACTACACCCTCACCCCCAGCCTCCAGAGCCCGCTGCCGTCCCTGAAAATGACGAGGAGGGTGAGGACGATGAGGATGATGAGACTGACGAGGACGAGACGGCGTCGGATGAGTAGTCGGATGTTGACGTCGTTTGAGAGCTTTTCCCTTTTTAATTATCTACTTTACTATGTTATGATTGGCTGTAACTCTTTTGTACTCGATGCTTGTACTGTTTCCTTTGGTTTTGTTTGCGTTTTCGTGTTTTTGCTTCTCTTTCATGCTCTTTTGTTCACCTTCATGCGTTGATGTGGGTCACTTGAGTTTTCCTTCCGGCAGGTTTTAATAATGATTTGACTCCGGGATCTGAGACGCCACCTTTCTCCCTCCGTTCTCTAAATTTCAGGGATGTATCGCTTTTCCTCTCCTATACTTAAGTTTTGCAACATTGAGGACACTGTTTCATTTCAGTTTGGGGGTGGGCGTACATTTTTGCATGTTGCTCGTGTTTCTTTTGTTGAGTGTACCCTTGCATAAGAACAGAATGCATTCGAATATCTCTACTCTGTCGAAGTCAAAGTTCCTTGTCTGTGGTCAACATGTCATATATTGTGACTTGAAAGCCCTTTTTAGTCATGTTTATGCGAATTCTTGCAGACTTAAAACGTTGAACTTTCAATTTTGTTGATTTTGAAGTGTGTATTAATGTTGTAAAGTCATAAAATGATTTAGGCCATCTTTCATTGTTGTTAGCCTTACATTTTGGCCTTCTCTATATTGCATAATCTCTAGACCTTGATTTGAGCCGTATTGATAAGAATGGAGTGTGCTAAGCATACTAGAAACCACCATTCGTCTTTATTTCATATGCCAAGACAACCACCTTCTAGCCTAAAAGAAAAACAATGTCTTGCACCCAATCAAGAGAGTTTACAACTTCATATCATTTGACTTGAATATGGGTAGTCACCTTGTTTTGATTTGAATGTACATGAGTTAGATAGTGATGTTTTGGCTATGTTGGGATATTTGAGGTTTGAAGTATTATGTAAAAAAGGGAATGAAATGAAAACTTGAGCAATGGGCTAAATATTCGAGAGAGAGATATTTCAAAAAAAAAAAAAAAAAAGAGTGTGCTCTCGACTAGGTTTTGATCTTGGCACTCAATTGGATCATTTGGCTTGGAAATCTATGTACAACCCGATATGAAAAGAAACAAGTTTGGGGGTTGTAAGTTGATAGGAAAAAGAGAGTGAAAAAGGGATAAGTGATAAGTGGTGAAAGTTTTTGTAGTTTATTTGCGAATTTAGATCGATGATTTTGAGTTATAGGCTCTCTTGACTTAGTCACTTTATCCATATTTTCCAATCCTAGCCATCACCTAGCTTTACATTACAAGCCGTAAAGACCTTTTGATTGTGACTTTTGCACTTTATACACACCGATGGGTTAATGAATGTTGAATTGTTCCAATGTCTTTACTTTCCAATTGATTTGCATAATCTTTTCTAAAGTGTGCTCTTGACATGAATATGGATGTGGGAGTTCATGATTTAGGGATGGAAACTAAGATTTTGTGTGGTTTTTGAATTGTTGAATGTTCAAAGCTTTGGGTGACTATTCCAAAACTTCTCAGAAGGTATAATGCTTGTTGTGGTGTGTATGATTTGGCAAATTAACTTTTCAATCTTCATGTGTGCGCTTGATTCTATTTGATCGAGGACGATCAAAGCTAAGTTTGGGGGTAGTTGATATATGTTATTTTTACACAAGTTTTACCCCTTTTATCAACTTAATTTTGATTGTTTCTTTAATAATTTGATCACATATGATGCTTTGAACCCGGTTTGCTTTGACTTTTCAGATTGGGTTAACAGCCGGAGGAAAGAGCAAGAACCGAAGGCAAAATGAAACAATTTTTGGAATTTTTCAAGGCAACGCCGCAACGTTCAACAAGCGAACGCCGCGGCGTTCACAAGCAGTAGCCAACGCCACGGCGTTCACAAGCAGTAGCCAACGTCGCGGCGTTCAACAAACAAACGCCGCAGCGTTCGAGGCGGCAGTGTTGGCCTATAAATACCTCTTTTAGCCATTTTTTACCCTAACTCACCATGGATATCAGCAACCACACGAAAATAGAGAGAGAGAGAGATCTTAGAAGAGAAGATTGAAGGTCAAAACATGGAGAATTCAACAAGGAATCCACATCTCTACAAGAATTAGGGAGTTTTTACATATTTGTTTCTTGAATTTGTTCAAATCTCCTATGACTTGTATGATTTATATTTGCACTTTTGACATGAATATGAGCTAAACTTGTTTGATTGAGGCCATGGATAGGCCGTTTATGTTATTTTGATTGTTGATTTGTTGGTGTTTATTGGATTAATTTTGGTTTTAGCTATGTATTCAATATTTGATCTCAATGCTACATTTGCTTGATCACCAAGTGTTTGATAAAATGCCTAGGTTAGAGATCGAGAGATAATAACCTAGGGAAGATATAAACATTGAATACCCTATAGTTAAACCGACTAGAGATAGACTCGGTTTCTTTAGGTGGCTTTCCATTCACGTGGGGAATTCCTAGACCTTAAATGCATCCTCGTTAATCGGGTTTTCATAAAGAGATATATAGGAAATCGTTACCAAGGGTAGGGTTGCTATGCCAAGAGATTGGGTAGTACGTACGTTAGGGAATTTCGCCTTAGCTAAATCAATCTAATAATCCAATAGAACCTAAATCACAATCTAAATGCATAATCGGTTGAACCATGTGCCTTGATCGCTTCTCTCTATTGTTTCCTCCCTTTATTTGGTGTGACGTTGCCTTAGTTTATTTTCTAGTATTTATTAATTAGTTAATCAACCTTTCTATCGACCGATTTAACTTAGAATTGAGTAATATAGTAGTCTTGGTACTTAGATTATAGTTGTCCCTGCGGATACGATAACCCCGGACTTAGAAATCCACTTTACTACTTACGCGACCTAGTTCTCTTGCTAGGATTTTGTCGTGTCAGTCTTCACGGGTATTGGCTAAAACTATCTCTTTTCACCTTTGGCTTGTGAGTGTTATGCCAATTGCTTAGTTATTTTGCCGTACTCTGTGTCTTCATGAGCATTAGCTCAGGTACTTAGCTATTTTAATGTGCCATTGGCAAGCTCTTTTAGTGTGCCATTGGCGGGATTTTATGAATGCTAGGAGTGAGTGCCCCTAGGGCGTTTTGCTATATTTGAGCTTCTTTTGCCAGCATTTTGTAGCTAGCCATTAGTGCTAGTTGTTCAATACCTTCTTGTGTGTTTTAAAAACACTAACGCTAGTTGTTCGATGCCTCCTTGCCCCCCTACTCCTTAATATGTGCTCTAAAATATTTAGGAGTAAGTTCGTTAGGGATGTTTCATGACATCTGTTGGACCCAAGTGGCATACGAAAGGGTCTAGAAGGGGGGGGGGTTGAATAGACCCTGAAGTCTTTTTCAACCTCAAAAGTTTCGTATTAAAAAAGGTTTTGGACGCTTGAAATGTAGATGCTTGACTGAGCGTTTACTTGAAATATAGACGCTTAGGCTAAGCGTCTGATAAAGACTGTTTTTACAAAAGTTAACTTAGACTTCAAGATTTGAATACTTTAACCAAGTAGGTTTAAGCGTTCAGTTCTTTAATCAGTGTTAGCACAACGTAATAATTTTAGAGTCTTCTCTTTTGGAAATCTTTAGCGTCACAAGTTGTTTCTTAGTTGCTTATCATTTGATTGTGTTTTACTTAATCAATTTATGCAATGATATGATAGATAAGAGAATTGACTGTAAAGTAAAAGACACAATATTTGTAAGGTTCGTTGGGTGGTGTAATCCCAACTACGTCCTTCTTCTCCTTAAACACTTGGAGGCAATCCACTAAAATGAATCTCAAAGAATCACACATAATCTTCTACAAATTAGGGAGAGATAGATGTCGATGACTTGAGCGCCTTAATCACACAGATTTTTGCTCCAAATCACTTCAATCCCCTTGCTTCTTTCACCAGAAATAATGGAAGTATCCAACTTCGACTTCACACAGATCGCGAGGCTTAGATGGGGTTTTCTAAGCGGTTTGTTTGATTTTGATGAAGTTCAAACAATTGGAAATATCTCAATAGTAATGTGGTTTCTTCGAAAAGAATGTTTGAGATATTGGTTGACTGTCTCAGGAATTGAAGAAAAGCAAAGAGAATGTTTTCTTGAATATTCTGGCTTTTCTGAAAGTTTAAGGAATGAGACTTCAATGCAACAGCAATTTGGCTTGGAATCGATTGTATATTTGGCTTGTTGTTGAAGTCCTATTTATAGGCATTCTTGGAAAAAGTGTCCGTTTGACACATGCACAGACGTGTGTCTCTCACTTCCGCGAGTGAACAATTTTTGTCTTTTTTCTTGAAAACCTGCTGCACAAAAGTTGGTGCTGCAGTCTATGAATAGTTGACAGTCCAATAGGGTGGCTTCTCCGTTCGTCTGAAAGTGCTTATCACATTTGATGCTCTTATTAGCATTTAATGCATTTGAATTAAATGCCCGTTGGCACTTAATGCATTGCGAATATTTGCATTAAACTCCTTTCGGACTTAGAAATAGATTCAAGTGAAATCAGTCATTGATGGACGTTTATCCATCCTTGAATCACTTTTGTTCTATAAGGTAACGCTTGATATAGCTGGTCATTTGGACGCTTGGAGACTTTATCTTCATTCAGATTTCAGGCGCTTGAGTCTTCAAAATTTACTACTAATGAACTCACTCAAAAATTATCAGACGCTCAGCCTAAGACTACTTAGCCTAACAATCGAGAATAAAAACAAAACAAAGCCTATAAAGCTTATTACAAATCTAACACTTCAAAGCTTATACATGATTTCTACTAAAATCAAGCTTACATATTTTGGGGTCTAACACAAAGTCCTAATTGTCATCATCAAAACATCTAACATGAAATTCCTAACAATTTCCCCCTTTTTGATGATGGTAATACTTACTCTTTTATAGATCAAGAGTTAGACAGCCAAAATAAAAGTTAGCTTTGGTTAGATAAAGTTAGTTTAAGTTAGTTACGCTTCAATGAGATTTTTCAGCTGAAAAAAAATGCATTTTATATATATCAATGATTACACGCATTTTTACAACTGAACAAAAATTTCATACGAGACAAGAATATAGATAATGTAAATCAAAGAAACTTTAATGACTTGGTCTAACTTTGTATCACTTGGGCATTTTAGCTCAGATAGCTTCAGTTAGGTTATCTTCCAAAGTCATCATCGCTTCATGATCTTTGTCGATTATGAGCTTATTTTCTTCCTTTTGTCTCTTCTTGAAAGCAGCAAAGTGCTTGTCCCAATCAGTTAGGTCAATACCAATATACCTTAGGCAAATTCTGAAAGGTCGGTTGAAGTCAGACATCTGCCTTTCTTCAGCTAAGATTTTTGGATCTGTAGGTTCTGGAATAGATGCTCTTTGAAGAGGGATGTCAAACTGTTCAAGCAGTGCCCGAGAAGGTATGGGTAGATTTGGATACAGTGCTCTTGGAGGTTCTCTTAGCGTTCTACTGGGCGCTCCAGCAGAATCACTTATCCCAACAGCAGTTATCCAAGATGGAAGACTTAGCACGGAAGGAGGAGATAGTAGCTGACGCTTCAAAGGCAGAGGAAGTTCTTGAGCACTTGAACTGGACACTCTCTTCAGCTTTCCTTTCCTTTTCTCTTCCCCCTTATTGCCATCATCATTCTTCAGAAATGTTCTGTGAGTAAACTGACCTGATAAGCAATTTGAGACATAGAATCTGTAAGATCATCCAGACGCTTGTCGAAATGTTCCTGCAAAGCGAGGATCTTAGCGTTGGTAGCATCATTCAGTGAGGTCTCTAAGGAGTCTAGACGCTTGTCAAATTGTTCTTTTAGGGCTAGTTGGTTGGCTCGAGTAGCGTCACTCATTTCTTAAAATTCTTTTTGACACTCACCAACAGCCGCATGAGCAGAACCCTTCATATGACCTATTTGAGCGTTCAAGATTTGGGATTCAATCTTGGCTAAATCGGTCTTAATCTAGTGAAGAGATTCTTCATTCTGAGTAGCGTGACTGCTTATCTCCTCTAATACAGATTTTAGCAAAGGTCCAAACGTTTGACTCACATCCGATGAAAACGCTTGAGGAGCTGGTCGCTTGAATCTGGATGTATGCTTGAGTGAGTCAAGAGGAGCTTGATATGTAGGATCAAAAATTTTACCGCGTACATCAATTGAGAGATCCTCAGCAACATCAGTAGTAACAGAATCAACAAATTCAAGAGCGTCAGAAATATCCTCTGGTGGAGACGCTTGAACTGGTTCTTCAGCAGACGCTGGAATACTTGCGACTACTGCTGGTTCAAACATTTCAACCATCTTAGCAGATTCGTCTTCAAGCAATGACTCCGGTTGGCGAAAATCATCAATTGGAAGTTCCAACATGCTGCATCGGCAAAAGAATTGGAAGCGGCTTCCAGAAGTTCAGTCAGATGTTGAAGAGAACGGCAAGTACCTTGAATGAATGTGCGAAGTGGACTATCTATGGCCCTGATGAATATGGGACCAATGATATCCAACACATGATTCGGGAAGACTTTGGACGGCCCTTGACAGATAGAGAAAATTGCATCTGGGCAGTAATCTCTAGAAAATCCAATCAATCTATCTGTTGGAAGATGTTGGAGACGTCGAGATTCAGGTACGTATAAATTGTAATATTTTTCTAGATAAGGATAGATAGCTTGAGCCAGTCCCTGATTTCTTTTCAGCAGTGAGAGGACAAACTTATAGTGATTGAGTACCTCTTTGCGAATAGAAAGAAGCAATGGATATCCTCGAAAAGAGTAGAGTACTGTGCCGTTCCATTGTCTGAGATTTGCAGTGAAGATGCAGTCAAAAAGAGATAGGGGATTCATAATCTTCACCATCAATCTAAGATCATGTTCGCAGTGGCTTGGAGCGAGATTCAAGCAAGAGACGGAAGAACTGCCACTGGTAGATGTTTGAGCGTTGAAAAATAGAGGAGTAATGGACAATCTGTGAAGCGCTTGATGCAAACACTGCTCAATCTGATGTCGAATGAGTGGGAGCTTAAAAACAGGTCCAACTCTCTGTTGACGCTTCGTTAGGCAATATTGGGTGAATTGACGCTTCTTGTCATGCATGCCTATGCCAAATAAGTGGGGAGCTTGAACTAATTTTGTGAAAGTATATCGATGACCCACATACGCTTCGACCCAGTTGACTTCAGTCAAATAGTAGTTTGGTCCAGCGTTGACCATAGCTCGAATGACTTCATGATGAATATCTCTGATAGATTCAAAACGATATCTATCAGTTTGATAGTTAGCATGCCAGATGCTGTCAAAGTATGCATCAGCTTCAGTCTGGAGCAAATCCGTCAGAGATTCGAGACACTCACCGGCATGAACCCCTTTATTCTCCCATAGTTGAAGAGGATTGGCAGACTTCTTATTCTCAGCACTGTTTGCTTTAAGAGGAAAATGGGTGTAACCTTCTCTATTTAAGACTTTTTCAGAAGGGTTGAGAAACTCTGGGCGAAAAGGATCATATACTCTGATGTTGTAGTCTCTCAGAGCAAAACCAGTTGACTTACTATGCCCATATTCTAGGTAGTAGGCCAAATCCACATTGTACCTAGAAGTTCTACCTCCTTGCCTAGCGGTTAACACTATATCCCTGATCTTATTGTCAGTGTCAATCAGCTGGGCAATCTCATTCTCAGCGGCAATGTACCTTTCTTCATTATAGCCAGCAGGGATGAAATCTTCTTCGAGCGCTGGGGGCATATAGTTGATTGAATGATCAATTGTCTTCAGCGTGTCCAGCTTGAAGAAGTGCCTTGGCTTTGGAACGTCTTCAGCAATGCTCTGACCTTTTGAGCATGCCTCTGTTATAGACGGAATAGGAATTGATGTTTGAACCTCTTTAGGAGCAGGTTCCTCAGTTGCAATTGCAGCAGCTTCTGAAGCATATCTTTGGCAATAGCCACAACTTCTGTCATCTCAACATCTAAGTGGACGTCTGTTGATGCTTGAGCAACAGCTAGAACTAAAGCTGTAATATATGAACTATCCTCTATAAGAGCAGGATCTTCTACAGATGTAGGAGTAGAAATGCTGTGGGAAGAAATAAACTTACACTGAGAACTTGTCTCAACAGCAATTCGAGCGCTTGGCTCATCCGCAATTTGAGCGCTGAGCTCAACAGCAGCAGCTTGAGAGCTTGGCTCAATCGTCTCAGGCTTCTCAGGAACAGATGCAGCTTGACGCTTGCTTGTCCTGGGACGCTTAAAGATCCTCTTTATATTGATTTCTTCAATGAGCATGAGCTTCTGAGTGGGAGGAGCAACAACTGGTTCCTCAAAGTCTATTTGTTTAATGATGTCTTCCAGCTTTCTCCGCTTGAGGGGTAATTTGTCCTTTGCAGCCTCATCAGTTTCCTCATCACTCTTTTGGGGAGAGGGAGCAACATGAGCCTTGGGCTTTCTGGGAGCCCTCTTCTTTGTTACAGCCGGACGCTTCACGACTTCTTCTAAAACTGGGCGCTCAGCTTCCTCATCGGACGCTTGACGTACTTCCAGACGCTCAGATAGTGGCCTAGCAGCACCACCAACTTTGGGAGGATTGAAGAGATTACTCCGAATCCTTTTTCCCAACAACTTGGTCTTATTCAGCGGTTAACCAGACGAGTATATACACTCTGAGTTGTACAGCAGGTCACTCAGAACAAGCCCATAAGGTTTGTTCGGGGCGCTTAAACAATCCCAAAACCTTCCAAAAATATACTCACTCCAATTGATCTTGATGTTGAGGAGTATCGCCGTCATCATCTGAAATTGTACTGGTTTACCTTATCAAAGTACCCACTCTGCATTCGATGATCTTGCTGCAGAAATCAGCCAACAGTCGGTATTTGGATACCAGTTCTTTCTTTTCGAAAATACTGTGTGTAGGGTACACCCGTTGTAAGCACTCATGGTTGTCCGTGCTTTCTTGATTTGTGCCAAAGTAACGCAGTCCAATGCTTCACCCTCATTTGGGAGTTTGAAGTTCTTGGGAATGGAGGCAGCAGACAAAATGAATTCCTTGGAAGGCTCCTTCTTGGATATAGGAATTAGACAGAGATAGACTCTTGTCCTCTGAGAGTTTAGCAGTTTTCCAGAAGGTGTCAACTTCCATCGGAAACAGATAGGAATATTGAGTCAAGAAAGTTTTAAACCCAGCCTTGACTACCATGTCCATCATATCTGTCAAGTTGACTTGAGGATGTTCATATAGAAATTTCCAGTCAACAACAAGGCCTTCAGTAACCTTGTGGTAGGCTCGGCGGAAGTAGCAAAGATTTCTTTGGTGCATTTTTATGAA
>WHWC01000222.1:0-26634 GCA_019426215.1 Buddleja alternifolia
AACCGTCCGTAACAACACGGAATCGAACAATAATATAGTGAAAGTAAGATCGTCTCCACAGGGAAGGTTATCAAGTACCAAACAAAGTTTATCTTATTATTTAGACTATCGATTATCAAAGATTTGAGATTTTAACTAATTAAAAGCATAAATTTAAAAAACAAAATTAATTATAAATAATTAACACAAATATAATTAAAACGAACAATCAATTAACGAAAGGCCTAGGGATTAAGATTTCATCAAGGTATTTCTATGGATTATTGACTTTCAATGGATTATCATTCTTGTTTAAATTAAAGACCCAATTTCCTTAAATACATGAATACTCTCCCGAGATCTTCATGAGTACCCACCTAAATTAATTAACGTCACTCCCATGATCAAAAACTAATTTAGATGAATCCATTAAGTTCTATGAATATTGTTTAACTAGTCTCATGCAAAATTACCAATATCCCTATTAAGCAATTTACACATGTCTATTAAATCCAACCAATAAACTAATTCACCTCCGGTACTTCTTAATTCATCTTAAATCATGCAATTGGTGATCAATCAATTACAAGCATTAAACACTCATTAATAGATAAACCAAACAAGAAATCACATCCATCAATCATCAATAATCCAAATCAATACACAAGACTACATCTTAAACCCTAGAAAATAATTTAGCTATGCATAATTAAAGAAAAACAAGAAATAAATTGCATAAACATAAAGTTACTCATGTTCAACAATGGAGGATTGGAAGAATACAACTTGAGAAGATGAAGCTTTTCTCCAAGAACTCTTCTCCAAAAATTCTTCAAGATCTCTTTTCTTTCTCTAGAAATCTTCTTTTTTTCCAAGATCTACTTTTTTTGTAAGAATGAATGAAATTAATTATGATCTTCCACCTCACTCTAGCCTATATAAATGTTTTTGCCACTTTATTTAACTAAAAAGGAGTCTTAGATAAATAAATTATGCCCATCCAAGTCATAAAATCGGCCCACAAAAATATAAAAATCCGCAGCTGCACAGCTGTGCAGAATATCTGCACAGTTGTGCAGTTGCCTGTGCAGAAATTTTCCTCTTCATTTTTCTTCAACGAAACATTCTCGTTTGGCCTTTCTAATGCATTTCTTCACATCCTCTTGGATAGCCTTTATTATTCTTGTAATAAATACTCCTGCAACTCATCAAAATCATCGCTTTTATGCCTACAAAAGCATTGAAACGACTTAGAAATCAAAATACGTAAATTGGGCTAAAATAAAGGAAAAGACTAACTACAAGGCATAAAATAAAGATAAATGTGAGGTAAATCATGATGAAAATATGTAAAATATGAGACCTAACAAACACCCCACACTTAACCTTTACTCGTCCTCGAGTAAATCCAAACAAAACAAAAACAAAAATAAAGATAACACCACTTTCGTAGGGAACACGATTGCACTTAGCATGTGCAACAAGCCGTTAAACCCCTAGGTTACCCCTAGTGGACGAGTTTTGTCTCGTGAGGGTTTGCAGAGAATATACCCACAAAATTCATGACCTTCGTCAATCTGCCTCATCGTTCATCAAATCAGCAACTAGTCACAACATTTATGACTCCCCACAATCATTACACATAAACCAATAAACACGTAGAATCATTATTTTTCCACATATGAACATCTTTACTCTCAAGTCATCACACTAATCCCAAACAAGTTCAATTTCATATACATCCATTCGTGCTTGATTTATGAATTCTAGCAAGGGAACATTTCGGATATTTCAAGCAAAAACACAACATCTATCATATTTCATCTTTATTCTTTCTCCTTCATTCACAATCGATCAACCCGTGCAATGTTTCGCTAGTCAAGCTTTCTATGTCACCCTGGTAACGAGTTTTGGGCCAATGACTCTCAAACCAGTTGGTTTTAAGGCACTAGGTGTCAAGACACCCCAACGCACTTAATCACTCGAGTGACAAAGGCTAGAAACGAAATTGGGTGATTTTAGCTTTCATTAACCACGGAATCAACTTTTTCGCACTATTTTTCTTTTTTCTTTTCTTTGTTTCTTCAACTTTTCTCCAAATATCACCATGTATCAAAAATATGTAATCGCTTTTATCTCCCCGATCAATTCCCTTTACTAGAATTCGTGTGTAGTGTGTAAAGATGCATATAAATTTTACAAATTTCAGGCTCAGCGATCAAACTCAATAAAAAAAAGTATCCATGTACAGAAATCAGATTCATATGTTTATATAGTCAAGAGCTCAAATATGTGAACGCAAATATCGTGAGCAATAACCAATTTTCAGCAACAATCAGCAAAAAATTGACGTATGCCCAATTCTTTCATCAATTTAACCACATTACCCACACTTGAGCAATTCAATATACGCAATCAACTCACAACATGCAATCAATCAATCCACTTTTAACCAATTCAATATACTCTAATCTCAATCACAAAACAAGCAAGCAATCCACCCCACACTTAAAGCAACACATTGTCCTCAATGTATTTTATTGATACCGATATGTATGGACAAAAAACAGAATGAATTTGAAATAAGAGCAAAAGAAATACTCCCCTATGAATGTGAGTGATGGCCTGGGAGTTGGTAGTGTGCGTAGTGATCGGTGGTAGTCACTGGAAGAATGAGCTGAAATTGGCTGAGTGGGTAGAATGATTTTTGGGATTTTGACCCCACTTTTCAATTTTTTTGTATTTTTTTTTTCCAAAAAAAAAATTTTTTTTTTTTTTTGAGGGTGCAAAAGTGCGAAAATTTTGCACAACTGTGCTGAAAAATTGCACAACTGTGCACCTAAAAATTCTTCTAAGTGCGAAAATTGTGCACAGTGGTGTGAAAATTGACACAATTGTGCATCTGATTTACATTGTATAATGCCTCATGCACCTCGTTTTTCATGCTATTGACCTGCAATAAGAATACCTTTCATTAATAAAGCATTTGAGCACCGAAAAATAAAAATGAAATAAAATAAAATAAAACCTTCAAACATAAAATATTGAAAACAAAATAAGAAGAAAACGACATTGACAAAAATAACGAAAACTCTTGGGTTGCCTCCCAAGAAGCGCTTGTTTAAAGTCATTAGCTCGACTTAGACAAAATTATTGTTGAGTTTTGGCGAGGGAAATTGCTTTCCCTCGAGGAATATCATCGCCTGAAAAATACAAAGCACGATTAATTCTTTTCATATCAGATATATTCCAACCTATTCCATCTTTCTTCCATTCCAAATCACTTAACCATCGGTCCAGTTCAGGTGTACATAGAGTAGAATGTACGATAACAGATAAAAATTCATTATTGCTAAGAAGAGCGTACCTGAGATATGGAGGAAGAGATTTAATTTTTACCTTAGGTCTAGAAGATATTTCGCGATACGACTCTAATGGATCTCTTTTACCTTGAGCAATTTCTTCTTTGATGGCCTCTTCAATCACATCCACTGAATAACATTTTTCTTCAAAAGGCGGAGATTTCATCACTTTATTTAAGTCGAACTCCACCTTCTCCTCTCCAATGTTCAATGCTAGCTTGCCAGCACGCACATCAATGACAGTTCCCGCAGTTGCGAGAAACGGTCTTCCAAGGATGATTGGTGTTTTCAAATTTTCATCCATCTCAAGCACCACGAAGTCACATGGGATGTAGAACTTGTCCACTTTCACGAAAACGTCTTCTAATATTCCCATAGGGCGTTTTATGCTCCCATCCGCCAATTGAAGTGACATCTTTGTGTTTTTAAGCTTTTGAAAGCCTAATTTCCTGCAAATTGAATAAGGCATTAGACTAACACTAGCTCCTAAATCACAAAGTGCTTTATTAAAGTGGAATTTTTCAATAGTGCAAGGAATTGAAAAACTCCCTGGATCCTTTAGCTTTGGAGGAATGTTTCGTTGGATTATGGCACTGCATTCTTCATTCAAGAAGATTGTTTCCACATCTTCTAATTTCTTTCTATTGCTCAACAGCTCTTTGAGAAACTTATCACAAACAGGCATCTGAGCCCGAGAATCTGTATACGGAATATTGTGGTTCAATCAGTAGCCATATGAGGTGCCCCACAAACATCACAAGCTAAAGTAGGCTGAGATACTGCACTAACATTTCCCTTGAGTCCCTCCATGTGCTTGACAAGTGCTTCAATGTTAGCATTTAGCAATGTAATGTTATCTACATTGTGTATGCCCGGTGTTTTCTTTGCAGCCCGACTATCACTTGCCCACTGATAACTGTTGGATGCCATTTCGTCCATAAGAGCTAATGCATCATCTGGATTCTTTGCCATAAAACTCCCTCCCGCAGCTGCATCGATATTCATCCGGATACTATGTGACAAACTGTTGTAGAAAGTCTGCACAAGCATCCAACTAGGAATACCGTGATGTGGGCATTTTCTGAGTAATTCTTTGTACCTTTCCCATGCTTGGTAGAGGGTTTCACTATCAGTTTGCATAAATCCTGTGATTGCATTCCTTAACTGAGCAGTCTTGGCTGGGGGAAAATACTTGGTCAGAAACGCAGTCGACAAATCAGCCCAAGTGGTGAACTTATTTGCCGACTGATTTTTCAACCACTCCTTAGCTCTTTTAGACAGGGAAAATGGGAAGAGTCGCAATCTTATGGCATCTTCAGTAATGCCATTCATCTTGAAAGTGCTGCAGATTTCCAAAAAATTCCCCAGATGGGAATGAGGATCCTCCCTCTCAATATCTCCCTCAAATGCAGTGTGTTGGAGCATTTGAATAATAGCCGACTTCAACTCAAAGGTGTTGGCCTGAACATTTGGTACTGCTATGCTAGAGGTTAAGTTCTGATATGTTGGTGTAGCATAATCCCGGAGAGTTCTCTGCGCAGCAGGTTCAATCCTTTGTATTTCTTCTGCCATTCTACGATGCTCTCTTTGTTGACGTTTGCCTCTTCGAAAAGTTCGTTCTGGTTCTGGATCGATTTCAAGAGCAGGTGCACTCAAAGAACGCCTGTGCATCTACCAATATTCAACCTAAAACAGAAATTAAGATCAGAGCGAGACAGATAATAAAAAAAAATTCGAAAATAAAATAAAAATAAATGTCTAAACTAATAAGAATTAACTTTTTATTGATATTGACTATTTGTTGCCTTCCCCGGCAACGGTGGCAATTTGTTAACCGTCCGTAACAACACAAAATCGAACAAATAATATAGTGAAAGTAAGATCGTCTCCACAGGGAAGGTTATCAAGTACCAAACAAAGTTTATCTTATTATTTAGATTATCGATTATCAAAGATTTGAGATTTTAACTAATTAAAAGCATAAATTTATAAAAACAAAATTAATTATAAATAATTAACACAAATATAATTAAAACGAACAATCAATTAACGAAAGGCCTAGGGATTAAGATTTCATCAAGGTATTTCTATGGATTATTGACTTTCAATGGATTATCATTCTTGTTTAAATTAAAGACCCAATTTCCTTAAATACATGAATACTCTCCCGAGATCTTCATGAGTACCCACCTAAATTAATTAACGTCACTCCCATGATCAAAAACTAATTTAGATGAATCCATTAAGTTCTATGAATATTGTTACTAGTCTCATGCAAAATTACCAATATCCCTATTAAGCAATTTACACATGTCTATTAAATCCGAACCAATAAACTAATTCACCTCCCGGTACTTCTTAATTCATCTTAAATCATGCAATTGGTGATCAATCAATTACAAGCATTAAACACTCATTAATAGATAAACCAAACAAGAAATCACATCCATCAATCATCAATAATCCAAATCAATACACAAGACTACATCTTAAACCCTAGAAAATAATTTAGCTATGCATAATTAAAGAAAAACAAGAAATAAATTGCATAAACATAAAGTTACTCATGTTCAACAATGGAGGATTGGAAGAATACAACTTGAGAAGATGAAGCTTTTTTCCAAGAACTCTTCTCCAAGAACTCTTCAAGATCTCCTTTCTCTCTCTAGAAGTCTTTTTTTTTTCCAAGATCTACTTTTTTTGTAAGAATGAATGAAATTAATTATGATCTTCCACCTCACTCTAGCCTATATAAATGTTTTTGCCACTTTATTTAACTAAAAAGGAGTCTTAGATAAATAAATTATGCCCATCCAAGTCATAAAATCGGCCCACAAAAATATAAAAATCCGCAGCTGCACAGCTGTGCAGAATATCTGCACAGTTGTGCAGTTGCCTGTGCAGAAATTTTCCTCTTCATTTTTCTTCAACGAAACATTCTCGTTTGGCCTTTCTAATGCATTTCTTCACATCCTCTTGGATAGCCTTTATTATTCTTGTAATAAATACTCCTTCAACTCATCAAAATCATCTCTTTTATGCCTACAAAAGCATTGAAACGACTTAGAAATCAAAATACGTAAATTGGGCTAAAATAAAGGAAAAGACTAACTACAAGGCATAAAATAAAGATAAATGTGAGGTAAATCGTGATGAAAATATGTAAAATATGAGACCTAACAAGCCACTTCAATCTATTAGTGGAATTTGAGTCAATGAATGATAAATCAAATTAAACAATGTGAAGCACTTTTTTTTGTAAAATAAGACTTACACGTCGTTCAAGCCATTTAGCGAAAAACTCCTCGTGATTCTTTTCCACATTTCTGCAACCATTTTGTTTAAGTTCTTCCTTGTGTTCACTAAATTACAAAATATATTTAATTCAAATAATTGGACAATACAAAAATCAAATATAATACTTAAAGTGCGAACAAAAACATAGTTACAATAATGCAATACCATAGTACCTCATGAATGTGAATACGTCATCACAATTCTTCAACACATATGAATGAACCTGTTTCCACGATTTTTCATGAAGATAATCATAGACACCTTTCCCTACAAGACGTGAGTTTTCAGAAAACACAGACAATCTTTCTCGCGATCTACCTCTATGCCTTTCATAATTACGTTCTGCTTTGTTGAATTGTGTCTCAATATCGTTCAAGTACATCGAGCAAAAAGTTAAACACTCTTCAGCAATATAACCCTCAGCCATTGATCCTTCTGGAAAAGCCTTATTACCAACGTATTGCTTTAGTTTGTATAAGTACCTGTAGAGCATGTTTGACTTAACTCATAAAAAGAAGGAAACATTGAAAAAATATATAGCTACATAATATTTTACTGACATTAAAATATATCTTACCTTTCAATAGGGTACATCCATCGATATTGTACAGGCCCTCCTAACGTTGCCTCTCGTACCAGATGAATAGGTAAATGCATCATGATATCAAAGAATGCTGGTGGAAAAATTCTTTCTAACTTGCACAACGTCAAAGCAATTTGATCCTCAAGATGTTCCAGTTCAACTGTATTTAATGCCTTTGAACATAATTTTCTAAAGAAATCGCTAACTCCATGTAATGCCTCACACACATTATCGTTCAACAACCCACATATTGAAAGTGGTAGCAACTATTGTAAGATAGTATGACAATCATGGGTTTTCATTCCTATAAGCCGACAATTCTTAGTATCAACACGCTTTGACAAACTTGCAGCATAATCATCTGGATACTTCACTGAGGCTAAAAATGAGCACACCTTTCTTTTTTCAGCACTAGATAATGTATAGCATGCAGGGGGCACTAAATAAGAATTACCAACGAGTTTTGGGTGTAATTCATGCCTAATACCCAATAATTGCAAATCAAATCGAGCCCTGATTTTATCCTTGGTTTTTCCATCAATGTCCAATAATGTGCCTAGAATATTATCACATACATTCTTCTCTATGTGCATCACATCTAGGTTATGTCTCAACTTTAGAGTCCTCCAATATGACAACCTAAAAAATATGCTACACTTTTTCCAGTTCAATTCACTATCACGTTTTCTCTTCTTCGGTTGTGTCTTTCCAAATGAAACTGGACGAACATAACTTAGTTGTTCTAAGACATCATCCCCCATTAAAGGAACTGGTTTATCTCTATTTTCTTTCTGACCATCAAAAGCACTTTTCAGACTACGCCATTTGTGATGGCGCTTCAAAAAACGACGATGACCCATATAGGATATCTTTTTTCCATTTTTTAACCAAAAGCTGCACGTTTTTTGGTTACATACAGGACATGCCAAATACCCCTTTGTACTCCATCCTGATATTATCCCATATGCTGGTAAGTCATTTATAGTCCACAAAATTGCTGCACGCAGACTAAAATTAGTACCAGTTGAGGCATCATAAGTTTCAATACCATGATCCCATAAATCTTTTAACTCATCAATCAATGGTTCCAAAAATACATCTATGTCATTTCCAGGAGACGATGGACCTGGAATAAGCATTGACAATATGAAGAAAGGAGCTTTCAAAAATTTCCATGGTGGTAGATTGTATGGCAAAAGAATCACCGGCCATGTACTGTGAGATAAGCTCATATTCGAAAATGGGTTAAAACCATCGGTTGCCAACCCAAGTCTAACATTACGAGGGTCTTGAGCAAATGATTTATGCATATGGTCAAATTCTTTCCATTCTTGAGCATCAGCAGGATGCCTTAACAATCCATCATCTTCACGTTTTTCCTTATGCCACCTCATATCTTCCGCTGTTTTCTTGGATATAAATAACCTTTGCAATCTTGGCTTCAAAGGAAAATAGTGTAAAATCTTTTGAGGAATCTTTTTACACTTTATTTTGTCATTGGTATCAGTGTCAACCTCACTACTTTTATATCGAGATGTTGAACATTTGGGACACTTTTCTTCTTTTTCATATTCCTTCCTATATAGAACACAGTCATTCACACATGCGTGGATTTTCTCATAGTGTAAACCAAGATCTTTAATCATTGTTTTAACCTCATAATACGAGGAAGGAAGTGTCTCACCATTAGGAAGTGCCTTCTTCAAAACTTGGAGCAACATGGAAAATGATTTGTTGCTCCATCTACTAAGAATCTTTATGTGCATTAGTGTTACGATAAATGACAACTTGGTGAAATTTTCACAACCTGGATATAATTTCTTATCAGCATCAGCCAGTAATCTCATAAATTTATTAGATTCCCACTTCGGCACTGCATTTTCATTTCCCATAGTCTCCTCTTCTCTCCAAGCATTTGTTGTTGATGCTGCATAACAATCTTCTAGCATACTCTGCATATCATCATAATCATTCTGATCCCCTCGACTATCATTGTTGTTCACTTCATCGAACTCAAGTTGATCATTATCTTCCTCTTCATCAGAATCAAATCCTTCATCATTGGACTCATCAAGTTCTTCACCATGAAGCACCCCCGTAACATAATTTTGAATTATTCCATATTCAAGTAAATCAGCTTCTACATCATCTCGATTTTGGAGATAAACATTATTGCATTTCTTACAAGGACACCTAATCTTTTTCCCTGGTTCAGTTGAAGAATATGCAAAATTCAGAAACTCCTGAACTCCATTTTCATACTCGGGTCGTGTTCTATCCTCAAGCATCATCCAACTTCTATCCATTTCAAGTACTATACACACAAAATTATATTCGTCATCGCAGTTTGGAACTAGAAAGACTTGCAATATACTTAAACAAAATAATAGAATAAAGGAATTTAATAAGTGCAGAACGATCAATCCATATCAAACCATCTAAGTAGACTTAATACTTATTTTATGAGAATTCTCAACTTGAACTTTCTTGATAAGAAATTACGAAAATAGCAAATATTTCTTTTTTTCTCAATTCAAAGTTGACCCTATAAACATTTTGACCTCACATTAAAAAAGATATTAATTAACTAACTTAATTAAATTAAAATCAAATTATGTTAATGAACACGTGAGCAACAAATTTACATGAAGGCTTGAGTGAACATTAACTCATAGAAATTGATGATCCTTCTAGGAACCATAGAATTTCCTACAACTCTTTCAACTAAACGAGAAAAGATGAAGAAGAAAAGTCCTAATTCCTAAATCATTTCTTAATTTTGACCGTTCGTCATAATTTTACCCAGAAAAAAAATAATTTCTCATTTCTCACTCACTGTCAATTTCTCCCATTCTTTCCCCTCAATTCCAAAACTAATTAGTAAACCAATAAAAGAAAAGGGTTTAATTCCAATTCTAATTAAAACTACATTTGGTTCATTTTATAATATTCGCCACAACCCATTATAGACATTTTTAGTTTTATTTTATTTGACAAATTCATTAAAGTCAAATACTAATAAATACAAATTAACATAAAGGCTTGAGTAAAAATTAACTCAAAGAAATTGATCATTCTAGAAATCATAGAATTTCATGCCACTCTTTCAACTCCTAATTCCTAAATCATTTGTTAATTTTGACCGTTAATCATAATTTTACCCAAAATATATATATCTATATATATATAGGGAAAATTACACTGGGTATCCTTGAGGTATTGCCTAATTACGGTTTACACCCCCTAGTTCAAAATATTACATTTAACATCCTGTAGTTTAATATATTGATGTAAGCTTGGGCAAAATCCTCTAATGTTCATGAATTAATAAGGTTTCTCAGTTAATCCTCATATTACACCATAAATGCTCATATTACACCAAATAGAAACACAAATGCAAGAAATTCAGTAAGTTCAAGAAGTTCTAAACCTAACAAATAACATCATAATTATACTAATCCTAACATATACACTCATACTGTTTACCATGCATAACAAATAACACCCATAATTATATTAATCCGTACAACCTTACATCAATATATAAAACTACAGGATGTTAGATGTAATATTTTAAACTAGGGGGTGTAAACCGTAATTAGGCAATACCTCAAGGGTACCCAGTGTAATTTTCCCTATATATATATATTCTCATTTCTCACTCACTGTTTTCGATTTCTCCTATTTTTTTTCTTAATTCCAACACTAATTAGTAAATCAATAAAAGAAAAATCATATTCCTCAAACATCATCATATTAATCTAGAAAATTAATCATTAATGTAGAAATAACAAGATTAAATAGCTTAAATTACCGTTTCTTACCTCAGATTTGGAATGGGTAATTACTAATTAGGCTAAGAAAAGAGGGCGGGCGTGAGTTTGAGAGGGCGGAATCTTCAAGCCTGGCGGCGGCAGCGACAGGGGACTATGAAGGTGAGTTTGAGAAGATGAGAGGCCTTTGCTTGTTTGATGTTTCTACGTGTAGGCTGTAGTTGTAGCTGTACTGGTGGGGTGAGTGAGTTGAGAGGTAGTGTTTTGTTTTTTGATAAAGAGAGGTAGTGTTTTTCTAAGGTAATTATAGGATAGACTTTCAGATAGATGTATGATAAATGTTATGCCCACCATAGTTGACCATTATGACCAAATTTCGTAAATGAGAGGCCTTATTCATTGCTTTGTTGGATTTTCAATTAACTAGGTAGATATATGCATCCTTTCATGTTTCAAATAAGTAGAATAGAATTAAATTCTTATTCTAATTAGTGATGAGAACGCAAAATGGATATTATGACTTTAGAGAATTATAAGTACCGGATTTGTTCAAAAAGACACAAATGTTTGGTTTCCAAATATTACATTAATAAATAATATAAAAAAGATATTAATATGAAAAACAATTTTTGCATATATAGCGCAATTATTTCTTAACAGCCACCACTACCCAAAAAAATATAATGGATTTGTTAAATATTTTTTGTTATTATTTTTCGTTTTCAATAGGATTAGATATTAGTAGTAGTGCGATCGTTGATTATTACTACAGTATTGGATTTATATGCACGTGTGTGTGCACATATATATATGTTATCAAATTTATTAATTTGTCCAATGCAAAATATTTTAATATTTACAAATCTCAAGCATCAATATGTAGAGATTTGAGAATTTGATGGCGGCAAATTGTTTCAAACATTTTGAGAAAATATGACTATTAACTTGGCGTATATTTATTATTAATAATATATTTGGCATATACAACTTCCGTATAAAAAATTTCTAGTGACAAAGTTCATTGTCACTAATGGAATATATTTTTAGTGATAGTTTCTTATTGAAACTAAATATTCTAGTGATAATGATCTTTGTCACTAATGGTATACGTGTTTAATGACATTTGTTTATTGACACTAACTATTCTAGTGACAAAAGTTTCTTATCACTATTACTATAAGTTTATAGTGATAACTTTTTACTGACACTAAATGCTTTTGTAAGAATTTTAATGATAATTTTTAATAGTGTCACTATAATAATCAGTTTTAGTGACAGCTATTATTTCCCGCCGTCATCTAAAAATGGCGCCAAATTTATAGTGACAAAATTTAGTGATGAAATAGAATGTTGTCACTAAAAATGGTTGCTTCCAATAATTAGTGATAACAATAAATGTCGTCACTACAAATATGCCTTTAGTGACAATCGCATTATCATCACTAAGATTACCGTCACTAAAAATCATTTTTTTTGTAGTGTCGAACGAGCTTTAATTGAACCGAACACTAGTCGAGCTCGAGTAGTTTTATTTTTTTGTACATGTTTTTATTATTTTTTCCTAATCGAGTTGAGCTCGAGCCAAGCTTCAAAACTTATTAAACACGAAAAGTTGTTCAAGTTTGGTTTGATATATTAATGAATCGAGTTCAAACAAGCTTTTAACGATCGAGCTCAAGTTGAGTATCAAGTAGCTTTGTTCGACTTTCACCCGTAGTGACAAATAAAAGTGTTACCAAGATATATATAGGAATATATATAATGTATGTTTCGTAAATCTCTACTCAGTTTGATATTATAAGCCAATTAAAAATAATTAAAATAACGATACTAATAAGAGATGAAACATCACTTAGAATAGGAGTATCTAGATTGATTCATAGATGTATGTCAAGTGTATGATAATCCAGATAATATTGTTTTGAAACACGAAATCTTAATGGATATAAAAAACATAGAAATATATTAATCAAAATTCTTTATTCATAATTGGATTAATTAAATTACACTATATTTAAAAAAGACAAAAATAAAGGGAAAAAAACAATCAAAACATCTCATCCTTTAGAGCCTTAGACCTAAAACCAAAAAAAATGTACAAAATGAAATGTACATTTCCTCAGTTCATGGCCTGAATAAAGGACTGAGCCACAAAACCAGCCTTGGCTCCTTCGTCAACATGTTGCATAACCTTCTGAACAATATCGCCGGCGCCGGCGGCCTTCATCGAATTAAAGCACGCCATCTGTTCATTGCTAGACAAGGTCAACCTGCCGATCACCTTGTTCCTGTACTCCACGCGCTTCGGGCCTTTCGAGCCCTGCATTTTGTCGAACTCACGCGCCGCGTGCTTGAGGCTGTCGAGGCTCTTCTCGACCTTGTCGAGGCACACCTTGACGGCGGCCTTTTGGTTGGCGTTCAGCTTGGCGTTATTAGCTTGGCCCGCGATGAACGTTTTGGCGGCTTGACTTTTGGCTAGGGTTGCGGCGGCGACGGCGTGGCCCATTTTCAGGGGGACGTTGTCGCTGAACTGGGCTGCGAAGGGCTGGAGAAGAGTGCCGCAGAAGTTGACGTTGGAGGACTTCTTGCACGCCGCCGCTAGTCCGCCGCCGTTGGGGACGGCTGCGTAGGAGGCGCAGACGATCTGCAGGAGCAGCAACACGACAAAGGTGGATTTCGTCATGTCACTGCCGGTGTAAGAAATGGATTCCAAACAAAAAGCTTTAGGGCTGGATTTTGTGTTTTTTTTAAGTTTATTTTATTATGCAATGTGTTTTTTTTTTTTTTGTTTTTATGAAATGGAGAGGAATGTGCAGTGTTATTTATAGTGGAAGAAAGTTGTTAGTGTACATTGTAAAACACAAATTGATCCTTGTTTTTAGAAGTTCAGGTGATTCTTAGGAAGTGGAAGAAAGTTGTTAGTGTACATTGTAAAACACAAATTGATCCTTGTTTTTAGAAGTTCAGGTGATTATTAGGAAGTCTCGGGAATTATAACTGAGTTTTCGGTAGATTTAGTGTCAACACATTCAATTAGATTATTATGGTTAGTGAATCGGAGATTTGAAAATTCCTAAAAATAATACATTCTAATTCTGGAATTTTCATTTTTCTAATCCAATTTCTCCATGCTATCTCTTTTTTCATTTTCATTTTTCTTGTCTAAGCGAAGATTCCCACATTTAAGTTGTTTATTTAATTTAGCCAAATTAAGAAAGGAAAATTGTGTATAAATTTCAGAAATTTATACCATGTCTCTTAGAGTCTTAGTATTTACAAATTCTTGAGTTTTAATTAAATTAAACTATATATCTTCCATAAGAAGTACGCTCTTGAGAGTTGTTAAAACCTTACTTCAGGAAAGATATAACAGTTTAATTAAATTCAAAAACAAAATTAAACTAATTTTGTATCATGATGGAATTAAATTAAAATAATTAAGAGCTTCAACACCTTGAAAGCCATAATAATAATTGAATATTTAACTAATTTGTTTGAGGAATGAGTTTGGACCTACGACTATCTTAACAAATTAACTAACCAAAATAAATGTAAACAGTAACATATACACATATAATGTCTGGAAGTTTACACACAAAGCAATTTTCACTAAATTAAGCCATATATATCAAATCTCCATAATTAAATCTATATTTGTAACCTGGATTTTAACAAGGAGAACTTGGAAAGATATTTTATAATATTTCGAATAATTTGCGATTCATTTGCTAGGAAAAATTATGGTTAAGAGAGTGAGAAATTTTTAAATCATAGATGCATGACACAATAGCTTATAAATATGCAAGGAAACATGATGAATAAACTTCACAAATTATTAGAAATGTACATATGTTAGTGTACATTTAAAGAGAACTCTATATATATTTACGTTACTCATTCCATTTTTTCCCATCATAGGAAAAGTTAGTGTATCTATAGTATAACCCTAATCTAGCTCATTTGTATAGTTAGGACTACAGTTTTATCTATATATACACGTGTATTGTAATATTGTAATTCATTCAGTAAAATATATATATAGTTCTCTTTTCATTACTAGTCTAAGAATTCTATCATGGTATTAGTCACTGGAGAAATTGATCCAAGGACTATGTCTATCTCTCTCACGGCATCCATAGCCACCACTGTGGCCAATCCCACCTCCGACATCTCTACTGCCGTCGCTGCTTCTCCGGCCACCACCACCACCACCTCTCTTTCTCTCTCTTCCCTCTCGTCTCTATCATTTCTAATACACCCTCTGCTCACAAATTCTCTCCCTTCACCATCATTCTCTTCACCACTATTGTCACACCCAATTGCCGCCTCTCATCTTCAGGCGGCGATTGCGACGGAGCCCTCCATCTCTGGCGCCTTCCAACTACTTCTCCACCTTGTCTCGCCGCCCCTTAACCTAGACCCTAAAGATGTGGCTCATCTGCTCTCTACAGACTTGTCTATATAATCCTTGGATCCGTCTCTCTTCCCCAGGACTGCCATCACTACTCTCCTTGAAGGCGGCGCCACCACTGCTTCTCTTCTCCAGTCATCTCCCAAGGCTTCTTCTGTCGCCTCTCTCTCCCTTCAAAATCAGTCTCTGCCCCATCTCTTATCTCACCTTCACTCGTTTGCTGTCGCCAAAAATCACCTCCCTACAACCGGCGACAGTCACACCTGTTGGATCAAAACTTCACAAATGTATCAAAATAGCTAATAATGGAGAAAAGATTATATCGAGGCGAGAGAGAACTCTCTATCCTTAACACTAAATTGCCTCGCCTAGGTGGTACGGGTTTATGCAACAAACGTCCCAAAATACAACGATATACGTTCTAAAATCGAGACCACTTCGAATTTAGAACCACCGAACTTAGGCAACTTAGAACTCTTGAGAGAGAATGTATGAGAGTGAGATTAGAGAGAAAGCTGAATGCTTTGGTGTGATTTTTCATTCAGCTGGAGGGACGTTTATATAGGTAAGGAAAAACCTGAGAATTAAATACGAGAATTAATTAGCATACTGAAACTGCACTCAACGTTCGAACGTTGGCACCCCAGCGTTCGAACGTTGGGTCAAAACGTGTTCAACTATAAATGCAGCTGAAACCACAAGAACGTTTTAGATTTTCTTCTAGAAGCAGTTAACGTTCGAACGTTAGACCCCCAACGTTCGAACGTTGGTCCTTCTAGAAGGCTAAACTTGATAAAACGTGGCCAGTGTTTGATCAATCTCCATTTAACGGTTCAAATTTTTCCAAATATTGGATAAATAAATAATGGATCAGATTTTGTGGAATTAATTTTTTCCAAAAAATTAATATATTGTAAGCCCAAGCCCAATGCTCAAAACTTAATACAATTCAATCACGACCCACGACCCGGACCCGATCCGGTCTGGGCAGGCGGACGGCGGCGGCGGCCCGCGCGCGTGTGTGGTGGACCGGACCATGGCTAGGTCCTTCCCCCTCACAAAGCTCACAAAAATCTTATGATCCAAAGGGCCAACCCTTTGTTTGAAGGCAATGGTTTATAAACCATTCCAAACTTTGATCCATATCCTATGTGGGATAACCCACTTCAAACACCCCATTTTAGCACTTAATTTCTTATTTGTTTTTAATCCGATTTGAGTATTCAAAATGCTAAACTCATCTACTCGGAACCTAGATTAATATTATCTAATAATATTTTGTATCCCGGATACTTATAGTGTTCGAATTTCATATGCAAAAGTCGTGTCCAACACACTTTTCATAACACAAATATCCAACAATCCCCCACACGAATGAAATTAATGCAATGCATGATCTCAAGAGTTCAGACGAAAATTTATCACATCAGAAGAGGTAGTTTTTGGCTTTAAATCTTTCTTAGTGAGATATCATTGGATTTACTGGGCTCCCCAATGAACATGATGTCTTGAATTGGTCAGCCATTCGTGTAAAATCAGACAATGATATTCACATGATAAATTCTCAGTTGCTTCAGTTCTCACTGTTGGGTCCATTTTGGCTGTGGCACCCCTTCTTGGATTCATAAGTGTTTACATTTTTACTCAATGTTGAGGCGGCCTACACATCACACTTACATAGGTGATCTCCTATTTAAGAGTATCCTACCATACTCCACTTCATTTTCATGATAGTATAGGAATCATTAAAAGTTCCAAACTTAGCCTTTGCTACATTTGTAGGATGCACTTCTTTATCCTAGGCAATAGGTTTGGAGTAAGAATGTAAACACTTATGAATCCAAGAAGGGGTGTCAGGGCCAAAATGGACCCAACAGTGAGAACTGAAGCAACTGAGAATTTATCATGTGAATATCATTGTCTGGTTTTACACGAACGGCTGACCAATTCAAGACATCATGTTCATTGGGGAACCTAGTAAATCCGATGATATCTTACTAAGAAAGGTTCAAAGCCAAAAGCTACCTCTACTGATGTATAAATTTTTGTTTGAACTCTTGAGATCATGCATTGCATTAATTTCATTCGTGTGGGGGATTGTTGGATATTTGTGTTATGAAAAGTGTGTTGGACACGACTTTTGCATAAGAAATTCGAACACTGTAAGTATCCGGGATACGAAATATTACTGGATAATATTAATCTACGTTCCAAGTAGATAAGTTTAGCATTTCGAATTTCTCAAATCGGATTAAAAACAAATGAGAAATTAAGTGCTAAAGTGAGGTGTTTGAAGTGGGTTATCCCACATAGGATATGGATCAAAGTTTGGAATGGTTTATAAACCATTGCCTAGAAACAAAGGGTTGACCCTTTGGGTCATAAGATGTTTGGAGTTTAAACTCCTGAGTGCCTTATTGAATTTTCACAACTTAATAGTCCCATTGAACCATGATCTTGGGATCTCCAGTCAACATGGTTGGGTTACCGCTGTGTCCATTCTTAAATTGTAGACTTTAATCCCATTCCTCTTGATAGGCAGTATATTTGATCTCTAGGCAATCCTTTCATCAAAAGATCTGCAATATTTTCCTTTGATTTCACATAATCAATGGAAATAATCCCGTTAGAGATCAACTGTTTAATGGTATTATGCCTACGACGAATATGTCTAGACTTACCATTATCATACTACTCTGGGCCCTCCCAATTGCCGACATACAGTCGCAATGAATCAAAATCGGAGGCACAGGTTTTTCCCAACAGGGAACATCTTCTAAGAAATTTCTTAGCCACTCAGCTTCTTTACCAGCTTTATCTAAAGCTATGAATTCTAATTCTATCGTCGAACGGGCTATGAAAGTTTGCTTAGAAGATTTCCACGATACAGCTCTTCCACCAACGGTAAATACATACCCACTTGTGGACTTAGAGTCGTTCGTGTCAGATATCCAATTAGCATCGATGTATCCCTCTATTACAGCTGGATATCTTGAGTAGTGTAATCCATAATCTTTAGTATACTTTAAATACTTAAGAACTCTAGTTAAAGCATTTCAATGCTCTACACTAGGATTACTCGTGAACCTACTCAATTTGCTCATAGAATAAGCTAGATCAGGGCGAGTACTATTCATGATATACATCAAACTCCCAATGACCATAGCATATTCTAACTACGATACAGGTTCGCCATGGTTCTTGTGTAGATGAACGCTCAAGTCCACTGGCGTCTTGACTGGTGCACTATCGCTCGGAAGAAACCTTTCCAAAACCATCTCAACGTAATGAGATTGCAATAAGACTAGTCCTTCAGAAGTCCTCAGGATTTTAATCCCTAAGATGACATCTGCAAGTCTCATATCCTTCATGTCAAAGTTCTTCTTTAACATTCCTTTAGTATTCATGATGATTTCATGATTACTACCCATTATCAACATGTCGTCTACATATAGACACACTATGACGTATGCGTTATGTGTTTGTCTAACATACACACATTTATCACACTCGTTGATCTTGAAACCATTTGATAACATCGTGCTATCAAATTTTTCATGCCACTGCTTTCGCGCTTGTTTAAGTCTGTAAAGCGACTTTACAAGTTTACAGACTTTCTTCTCCTTTCCAGGAGCAACATACCCCTCGGGTTGTTCTATGTATATTTCTTCATCTAATTCTCCGTTTAGAAACGCAGTCTTAACATCCATTTGATGTATCTCAAGGTTATACAATGCGGCAATAATGATGAATAATCATATGGATGTTTTTCTCGTTACCGGAGAATAAGTATCGAAGAAATCAAGACCTTCCGTTTGTCGGTATCCTTTGACTACCAAACGGGCCTTATACTTATCAATATTTCCATCAGTCTTATACTTTCTTTCGAGAATCCATTTACAGCCTAAAGGCTTACTTCCCTTTGGAAGATCAACCAACTCCCAGGTATGGTTGTGCAAAATAAACTCGATTTTACTATTGATAGCTTCTTTCCAAAGTTGAGCATTTGGAATGGACATAGCTTCCTTAATCGTTCTTGGCTCCCCTTCTAATGTATATGATACAAAATCGGGACCAAATGATTTTGGAGCTCTTGCCCTTTTGCTTCACAAATGTATCAAAATAGCTAATAATGGAGAAAAGATTATATCAATGCGAGAGAGAACTCTCTATCCTTAATGCTAAATTGCCCCGCCTAGTTGGTACGGGTTTATGCAACAAACGTCCCAAGATACAACGATATACGTTCTAAAATCGAGACCACTTCGAATTTAGAACCACCGAACTTAGGCAACTTAGAACTCTTGAAAGAGAATGTATGAGAGTAAGATTAGAGAGAAAGCTGAATGCTTTGGTGTGATTTTTCATTCAACTGGAGGGACGTTTATATAGGCAAGGAAAAACACGAGAATTCAATACGAGAATTAATTAGCATACTGAAACTGCACTCAACGTTCGAACGTTGGCACCCCAACGTTCGAACGTTGGGTCAAAACGTGTTCAGCTATAAATCAAGCTGAAACCGCAAGAACGTTTCAGATTTTCTTCTAGAAGCAGTCAACGTTGAACGTTAGACCCCCAACGTTCGAACGTTGGTCCTTCTAGAAGGCTAACTCGATAAAACATGGCCAGCGTTTGATCAATCTCCATTTAACGATTCAGATTTTTCCAAATATTGGACAAATAAATAATGGATCAGATTTTGTGAAATTAATTTTCTCCAAAAAATTAATATATTGCAAGCCTAAGCCCAATGCTCAAAGCCTAATACAATTCAAGCCCTATCCATGCCCACGACCCTCGACCCGCGACCCGGACCTAAGCCTAAGCCCGAGCCCGAGCCTGGTCCAGTCCGGTCCAGGCGGGCGGATGGCTGTAGTGGTTGCGCTCGTGCGCGTGTGTGGTGGACTGGACCATGGCTAGGTCCTTCCTCCTCACAAAGCCCAAAAAAATCTTATGACCCAAAGGACCAACCCTTTGTTTCAAGACAATGATTTATAAACCATTCCAAACTTTGATTCATATCCTATATGGGATAACCCACTTCAAACACCCCACTTTAACACTTAATTTTTCATTCGTTTTTAATCCGATTTGAGAAATTCGAAATGCTAAACTCATCTACTCGGAACGTAGATTAATATTATCTAATAATATTTCGTATCCCGGATACTTACGATCTATGTTGCACAGACACGGACACGTAGACATGGACACTGCACGACATAGACACGGGACACGTCAATTCTTAAAAAATTAGGACACGGACACGGCTTGGACACGTCTGCACATTTTTTTTTTATATATATATATATATAATATGTTATAAACTTATGAGTAATTGAACACCTATTAGACAATAATCAACAATTCAACAACTTATTAATAACAACCTATATATATATATTCACTATTTGTATATGAGCAACCTATTTTTACACAAAATAAGAACTTATTAATGACAATGCTTCTTTAAACTATAAAACTTCATCTATATATAATTACATATATTTATATAAATACATTTATATTAAAAATATAAAAAAATGCAAAAAATCAGCCGTGCCGTTTCCTGGCCGTGTTCGTGCTTTATTTAATTATTTTTAATTCTGGACACACCATTGTCGTGTCTGACACGTCTCAGTGCCGTGTCCGTGTCCGACGTGCGTCGGACACTGCACGGGGTGATTTTTACGCGTGTCCGTGCATCATAGCTTACGATGTTCGAATTTCATTTGCAAAAGTCGTGTCCAATACACTTTTCATAACACAAATATCCAACAACATCTCCCTTCTCGCTAGTGAAGACTAGTCCGCCGCTGCCCTCAATTCCTTCAGCAGCGCCTCTGATTTCTCCCCCTCTTTAAATCACGCTCAATTACCCCCTTATTTCTATTTAAGTCCCCTCTCTAACCCTACTTCTCAAAATGACCCCTACATATTTTAGAATTTCCAAAATAGCCCCCAAATTACCTCTGCACTCCTACACAGCCCCCACATAAATCCGAATTTTAAATTCAACCTCCAGATTACTCCTACTACCCAAAACAGTCCCCCCACACACCCTAATTTCAATTTTAGTTGACAAATTACCTCAAATTTACATAATCCACCCCCAATGTCATCACCTCACGTGGTGCCATCATCTATTCCGTGTCCTCCATCCACTCTTCCCAACCTCATGACGACAAAATCAAATGAGGATAATTATCTGTTATGGAAATCTCAATTCCGTAAAATTCATGGTAGTTACAACCTTATGTGATATGTTGATGGCACTTTTTATGCTCTGCCTCTCTTATTGCTAACTCTATGGGTCATCCAATTCAAAATCCCGCATACTCTTCCTGGTGTCGTACTGACCAAAGCATCCAAACTTGGATGTACACCACTTTTACACACAATATTCTTTAGGAAGTTCATACATTACTGTCTCTCATGATGTGTGGCTCGTTCTTGAAAGACATTTTGTGCAACAGTCTATTGCCAAACAGTTGTAATATAAGCGTGAATTTTCCACTATTAGAAAAGTGATCTCTCATGTCATGCGTATATCTACGCAAAGTCAAATCTTGCGGATAATCTTGCTGTTGTAAATTATCTTGTCACTCAGCTTGATCTCGTTTTTCAGGCTTTAAGTGGTCTTCCTTCAGAATATGAATCTTTTGTTACAGGGATTTCCTTACAACGTGCCCTTATCTCTTTTGATGATCTTCGAGCCCATCTTCTACAATTTGAACAACGTATTCCCCAAATCCACACCTCTTCTCCTATGTCTCCCACCTTCGTTGCTCACCCTCATTCCAACTCCTCTAGTGGTAAAGGTCGGGGAAACCAGGGTCTTAAATTTCACCCGAAAACTCAAAATTTTGGATTTCCGGGAGTCCCTAAGCGAAATCGAACTTTCGATCCAATTTTGCAAAATATCTTTCGAAATTTTGACTGAAACCCGAAATTTCCCGAAATTTAAAATATTTTTTGTCAAATATCCATTGAAATTTTGACCGAAACCCGAAATTTCCCAAAATTTTGAGCGAAGCTCGAAATTTAAAATAATATTTATTTTTTTATTTTTTAAAAAATATTTTATAGTTAAAAATTAGGGTCAAATATCATTCATATTAAAAGAAAAGATAATAAATTACCAAATATGTAAACCAATAAGCAATAAATTTAAATACGAATCTGAAAATGATATTAGGCAATAAGTTAATAAAAATTCGGGTCTCAACACAATTTTTTTAAAATAAATCCTCTTAGAAGCTTGATGTGGTTTTGAATAATAACTTTTACTAAAATGGTGGTACAATTTATTTTAATGAAGTTCTTATGATATTTGATTATTATTTTACTACCATTATTTTATATTTTTCTCGACAGGTTTTAGTCATTCTATTTAACAAGATTCATTATGCATATATTATACGTGGAATGTTATTAATGTAAAAAATGCATAATTATGATATTTAAAGTTACTACAAAGTTTCACCAAGTATTTATATAAATTTCCATGATTTTTTTAAAATCTAAACCGAAATTTTGAATATTATGAAAATTTTCATCGAAATTTCCATAAATTTACTACCCCGATATTGACATCGATACCGAGATTTAATACCTTGTGTACAATTGAAACTTGGAGTTGCACAAAAATCATGCTCATATATTGGGACTTGTAAGAAATGAGATGAAGGGAGTATCTATATTGTTAGCATCATATGCTTACCACCCGATTAAAAATTAATATAGCTAATAGCAGAGTCGCAAATTTATTTCCTTGTATGTTTAACAGTGCAAAGCACCGTCTGAATGTTGATCGACGATCATGAGGTGGCTATGCCAAGATAAATAAGTGTCAATTCTCATTCAATTACTTTATCTCGAGTGTAAGAATAATGCTACAATAAATGCACAATCAGAATGCTGACAATAAATACACATATATCACTATATATAAATACATAAGATTTGTTTTGTTTTGGTATTAATTTGTGTGATCATAGAATAGAAGTATGTATGTAACACTGAGAGATGATCATATTAAGCAATCAAAAATAGAAATATCACTAAATCATAAAACACTATTTCTCTTAGGTGTACAATATATGAAATAATATTACACAACCAAAACAACAAAATAAGGGAGATTATATTACTATTACAAATATACACTAGTACAACTATTTAATCTCAATTCATCATCATGTGTTGAATAAGGGATTTAGCCACATAACCAGCCTTGGCAGCCCCATCAACATTCTCTCTAACTTTCCTCACCATCTCTCCCCCGGCTCCGTTCAACGAATCGTAGCACGCGCTCTGATCATTGCTAGATACTGTTAACCTGTTCGTCGATTTATTTACGTGGTTCTCGCGTGTCTTCTCATTCACCGCCTCTCGCGATTTCTCGAACTCTGCCTTCGCCTGCCGGAGGGCTTCGACGCTGTAACCAACGTTTTCCAGGCAGCCATGAAGGGCGGCGCGTTGGTCGGCAGTCAGATTCTCGTCCTTTTCTTCTTGCGTTATGAAGGATTGGGCACCTTCTGCATGTTCCAGGGAGGCGGAGATAGCGGCATGACCGAATGTGTATGGGTCGTTGCCCTTTAACACGGTGGCGTAGGGTTGGAGCAGAGTCATGCAGAAATTGGCGTAGGGGGTCTTCCTGCATGCTGCCTTAAGTGCTCCACCGTGAGATGACGAGCTTTTGGCGACTGCAGCGGCCACGTAGGTGGTGCAGATTATCTGGAGGAGGAGCAACGCAGCGAAGGTGACCTTTTCCATGTTTATAGCATGCAAGAAGAGTAGATATGGTTTGGAATTCTTTTGTTTTGTTTGTGATGAAATGCAAAGATATTTGTGTTGCTATTTATATATAGTAGGTGGTAAATTGGGTCCATTTCTTTGTTATGGATTATAAGACACAAATTGATCCTTAACTTTCTCTGTATTCTATATTTAAAGTTACAACTATTTTGGTGCTTTAAAATTTTTTTATGACCTCAATTAAAAGAATATTGTTATAAAATGCTCAATATAAATGAAAGAAAATAAATGGTAGTAAAGGAATAAAAATATTTCTTTTTTCTTGTATAATGGTTATGAGGATTATTTATTGGACTTTTTTTTTTTTTTTTGTATTGTCCCGTTTTGTTTCCACATCTGGTAGTATGAGTTAATACTTTTGGGGTGATTTGGATTTTTTCTTTTCCATTAATATTTATTTTATCACGTCAGTACCGATATTTTTTTCAATATTATTACTGGTTGTGCCATTCGCTTTAGGGAATGGCTTTGAACCAACATGATGAGATTGGTGATTTTTAGCAGGGGTTCAATGTTTTGTTCAGCCACGAGAAAACATGAAATCAATTCTGAGTATTTTGTGAACCGACATTCTCAATATTGTTGTTGCGGGACAATATTCAACACATGAAAAGTCGAAAATATTTTCTCTAACATATCATCCTCTGTGTCTGCTTCGCCACACAATTTCAGGCATGAACTGATTTTAAAAAGCGCTGAATTATACTCGTTTACTGATTTGAAATCTTGAAAATTTACGTGCATCTAGTCATAACGAGCTTCCGGGGGAAATTACGAACTTTTGGTGACATCTCTCTCCCTAAAATTATATAACTCAAAGAATAAGGGTGGTCTTTCACAATTAAATATTCAATTTTTACTTCTTCTTGAATATGATGCCGAAGGAAAATCATGGCTTTTGCGTGATCCTGCTGCGATGCTTTACGATGCTTTATTTCCTTGTTTTATTGTCTCATTAAGATTCACAACTTCAAGATGAATCTAAACATTGACAATCCAGGATATTTAGTTATCTCCAGTAATGTCAAGAGCAACAAATTCAAAGTTTATGATGTGTTTGACATGATATTTTGGAATGATAACAACCAATTTATAAAAATCAAAGTGTACCTCATAAAATGCTTAAAGCTACTCGTGCTGATAACGTGTCATAAACTCCTTGAATCAATAATAAGATCATCTCTTGTAGATATATATATAGAACCTCTTAAATAACCAATAACATATATTCTCAATATATCACTATTAAACATTTTGTTTTTACATCAGATGATACGCTATTTATGCACATACTGTCATCCTTATTTACGACCTTCATTAATATAAGTAATAATGAAGTGAATTAACCAGCTTTGATAAGAAACTTCATTAATAGTCATTCATTATCTTGATACTTTTACTACAAATATTTTCATTTCTATCACATTTGGTGTAACCAACACATTGGTGTCACACCAATCTTACAATGTAGACTTATTTTTGTACTTAATTGATTATTTTTAGTTATGAAAGACAAGTGTCTACTTATATTTTGTTACATAAGTATAAAATAGGAAAAAATGCAATTTGGTCCTTATATTAGAGGAATGGCAACTTTGGGACAATATCTTTTCAACTTGGAATAAGTCATTTAACTTTCATTTTTGTGGCAATTTCAGTCCCAGAGTGGCAATTTTAAAAATTGGGGATTTCTCGGATTTTAGAGGGAAAATTTGAGCTTAAGTGTTATCAGGAAAAAATTGGGGATTTTGCTAATATTAATATAAACAAATATATATTCCATTTTCCCTCTGTTCCTGCCTCGCAAGCTTGTTGCTATTGTTTGGCAATTGCAAGTAAATTCCAGAAATTATCAAGCTTGGGATGAAGAAGGCTCGTTCTCTCCTGGGTCGCGAGCCTAGGCCCGAGTCGAGCTATTTTTCAACCTACAGCTCGACCACTTGAATTATGGCTCGACGAGCTTGAGCTTGAGCCTGCAAAAATCGTCAAGCTCAGCTGAGCCTGCAAAAATCGCCAAGCTCAGCTTGAGCTCGGCTTGTTTACCCCCTTAGTTGTGTCTAACACTACACAAAATGACTTTAAGAGTAATTATATATGCCTTAGAAAATTTCCCCAAATTAAATGAAATGGTTAAAAAATATATATAAGTAAAAGTAATGTATTAAAAATAAACATGTTACCTCATACATAAGAAAAATCTCTTATGTAACGTGAGTTTACACAATTGTGAAATAACATATGTGAATTATGTACACTAATTAGGTCTCAATAAACTAAGCCAACGTGTGTACGAAGAAAATACTGGAAAAAAAAATTTTTCTTACATCAAATAAATAAAAAATATATAATGCTTTATTAATTTTATTATATATATTTCGAAACTCCATTCTCTTAAAAAATCTGATT
>WHWC01000223.1:0-49627 GCA_019426215.1 Buddleja alternifolia
ATGCATTTTTGGTCCCAAGATACGGTTATGTCATGTATTTGGCGGAATTGGCATGTCCGGCTCACGTTTTTGGAGTTATGGGACCAAAAACACACATTTTAGGTGATCCTCGTAAGCCGCACATGCCAATTCCGTACAAATACATGACATAACCGTATCTTGGGACCAAAAATGCATATTTTTTGGAGTTATGGGACGTATAATGCGAAAGTCAAAAATACTGGGACCAAAAGCACACATGAGCTAAGTTGTGGGACCAAAATTGCAATTTTTCCTCACTTTTTCCAACAAATAAATATGTAAGAAAACATAAACATAATATACATAATACATATATATATATATATACATGTATGTTCTTCTATCTATTAACAACTATTTAGATAGGTCATTCTATGCATTCTTATTTTTATTATAGTTTGTTAAAACTATATTGCATTGCATATAGAGTATGTTTTTAAGAAATATAGCAGTATTAGTCCTTTAGGATATGCACCCTTGCAATTTTAGTCTCATCGTTTATAAACTTGCAAAATTAGTTCTAAGACGTATTTTTTTGCATTTTTATCTCTGCCATTAAAATACGGACGAAAACTTTTACTTTTGGTCACGTGCCTTGAACATGGCAATTACATAATTTGCGCAAATTTCATAAGAAACCCTTATATTATGTAAAAGCTGCAAAAAATTCCCATTTTGATATTTGCTTTCTTTTTTTTGTTTTTCAATTATCTTCGTGCACGTGCCTTGAACGTGACCATTACTTAATTTGCGCAAATTTCATAATAAACCCTTATATTATGTGAAAGCTGCAAAAAAAATCCCGTTTTGATATTTGCTTTCTTTTCTTTTTTTTCCATTATCTTCTTGTACGCGTGCCCACCTACAAACCACCTCCTACTGCCACCCCACCTTTCACACTGATAATTTTTAATGTATGTTATACATAGTATTAATATATACACACATATAGTATGTTGAGGTATACATATATATATATATATATATTATAAGATAGCAAGTACTAACTACTGGATCTCTATCGAGTAGATACTTTGGTTACTACAAATTGATATAATAAAGATGTATGTTTATACATATCATAGGTATTAAAATGTGGACCATTTCATCTTCATCTAAAAAAAATATGGTTAAATAATTGTACTTAATCTTATATATATCGCACACACTAGGGGAACTGCTAAAAATTCTTCAACTTAAATTTTTATATCCAAAAAATCCATGATCATATTTTGCAATCCAGAATACCCATTCCACCCGAGAGTTAAATACATGACTCAAGTATCCATGGCGTTTTGATAACGTGTATTCCATTTGATTTTATATTCAAAGTTTTAATCATTTGAAAATGAATTAAAAGACTTTTAAGTCAATGAACACGTTAAACTTTAAAAAAATAATATAACATATTTATTACTAATTATTCAAAAGGTGATATTCTATTACACAATTTAAAATTTTAAAATCCACAAACAAATTATGTAGAATGTACCAATTAGTTATTTGTTAACCTAAGAAACTAATGTAAGATCAAAGGTAATTTCATCCAAAAATAATATTCTAGAACTATTGAGTTTTTCCGAGTTAAAAATTGGTAGAATGAGTATTTTCATGGGTTTTTTTTAGGGTAAAAGGCATATTGCCTTCTTGTGTTTTTGAAAAGAGACACATTGCTCCCTGTGCTATTATAAATGGCTGATCACCCCCTTGAGTTATTAAATAAGTGGCAAATAACACTCAAACTCGTTTATTCAATCAAAAAGTACAAACATATCATTAATATGATTATTATGAGACATCTCTTTATTTATGTTTCCTTTTCTATAAAATATAATGTAGTTCTATACACATAGTAGATTATAAATAATTTTGATATGTAATTTTATTTAAAAATATGTGAAATAAATTTTGTTGTTAATATTTTCATTATTTTACTCAAAATAGTGTAAAACATTGAAATAAATAATATGTAAACTTTAAATTTTATATTCTTTATGTTATATGACATGCATATACTAAATATGGTAAAGAAAAATTTCAAATAGCCATTATACACCATAAGTATATTGAGCATCATAATGTTTGTATGTTACATTATTATCATATTTTATGATATAAGTTAAAACATTTATAATTAAAGAATACGTACAAAAATAAATATTATTTAAATTTTATATATGTTAGAACAACCTGATATATTAGTAAATATAAAGGTTACGTATACTTATTTAATCATTATTGCTTAAATCATTACAAACGATAAAATAAAGTTGGGTGATTTTTTAAAAAAATTCATTGCTATATGCACAAGGGCATATTTGACATTTTAATGAGGTTGGGTGTATTTTGCCTCATTTTTGAAAACACAAGAGGTTAATCAACCTATTTTTATAACATGGGGAGCAATAAGGGCCTTTTCCATAACACAAGTGGGTAACATGCTTTTTACACCTTTTTTTTATACAAAAATTTGTTTTAGTGTGTTTCAAAATTAAAGTAACAAAGAATCTTTCAAAATTAATTTACAAAGTGAAATAATTTGACTCACAAGCAAATAAGGAGAGTTATGCACTAAGTCATGCATATTGTTATTCTTTTTGCCTTCTCCATAGACTGCAAGTGATCATTTCATATTTATGCTAAATATATCAATTTTTAAGATGTTAAAAGTATGTTTCAATTTTTTTTGTATTTTTAGTTACAAAGACCAGGTGAGGCAATTATTTTCATAAAAATATTTTGTTTTGTGAAAAGATAAAAATAAAAGGAGCACATCAATGACATGACTAAATATGCAAGTCTGATATCCAACCTACACCACAGATATTCCCAGAAGCAAAGAACTAACAAAGTTAGAACCATGCCCACTAAGATTCGGGAGGTCCCTAATCGATTGGAAGCATCTTCAGCCTATGTAACATTAACATGAAAATAACACACTACAGTAATCAGATGGAAAGAAAACACAAGAAACAGACCTCAATTGCATCAGAAAGTCCAGGTATTGTTGATATGTCTCCCCCAATAACTTTAAGTGTAAAATCCAGCTTTTTCTGATAATCAAATTAAAGAACTTGAATTAGCTGATTTCATTTCTTTAATCCTTGCTTGCACATATGTCTACATAAGAACATGGGAATGAATTGAATAGGGAGTTGGTGCATGTGAGAGAAGTGAATGGTTCAAAAACTTCAAATTTTTATTACGGAATATTCATAGGCACAGTGAAAAGATATCGCTAGCATATCCACACTAATGCACATATAACAGACCTAAATTTTTCTCAGTCATAATATATACAAATATTCTGCTTGAAGAATCACAAAAGAGATCAAGGAAATACCGTACTTTTTGGCGTAGTGAGAAGCAAACAGCTCCAAAGCAAGGAAACTCATCAACTAGTGGTCTGAAAATCAACCTGAAAACCCCGGTGAACCCAATATTTTTCACCTACAAAAAAAAAATAACCCGTCAAATAAGATAAAACCTCCAATGCATCATGCTAGCAACAAACGTGAAAATAAGGCTTTATATGGATGGGCACCTCTACTCTGAGAAAATGTTTTTGGAGTTTTTTTTTTTTTCCCCTAAAAAACGTGTTTTTCTTTTAGAAAAAAATATCTCAAAGTTTCAATTCATATTTTGCAAAAATTGAAAATTCTGACTAATTTTTGAAAAAATTCTTGTAAAAGAAGAGAAAAAGTAAGGCTATGTTTGGATATGTTTTCAAACCCAATTTGGTCCAAAATTTTGGCCCAATTGTGTTTGGTTAACACAATTTTGGGCCAAAAATATATTACTTTTTTGGTTCAAAAAAACACAATAATTATTTATTTAAAAATCTATAACCTAGGTATTGTCCTCTACTTTTGCCTCTCCCCTCTCTTAACTTTCAATCATTAACTAATTATTAACAGACAAAAATTTCATGATTTAACTGTTACACTAACTTTTGTTCCCTCTGGAAACAAAACTAAATACTATCTCACAAAAAAAAAAAAAACACAAAAAAACCAATTCCCAAAATAAAACCAAACGCGAACTCATCAAATATGCACGTGTCCCCATAAATTTCTCACCAATAATTCTCACCAAAATGCCATCCCAAAACATAACCATACATATCCTAAGTTTTTACTATTCCTGATTTGATAGTTCACTCATCGATTACAATGGTTCATTCCGGCTATTTCTCAATACCAAGAGTCAAATTAATCACATATTCTAATGCAAAATAAGATGCATTTTGCCTATTTTTTGATGTCTAAATCGATGAGTTTGACTAAGATACGTTTACGAAAAATTATATCTAAACACCAATCCTAACAAATTTCTCACAACAAAAAACATATCATATCAACCATAATCAATACATGTTTTTCTCTAAAAAAAACTCATTCAAACACACGTTTAACACCACATTTCTTATCCCTAAAAACACTTTTTCTCACTTTTGTCATGATTTTTTTTTTCTGAGATGAATATGTCATCTAATTAAACCCTAACTTCTCATAAGGAAACTCAAATGTCGTGGAGGCTCAAGGTAAAGTGTTTAATGGTTTCAACGGGCTTCTCTCAACTCCATTTGACCAACTTTGAAGCTCTTATTAAGCTTAAGCATGTCCAAATTTTACAAAATTTCATTATGAAGAGAACAATTAAAAGAAAGAAAAATATGACAGTCAAGATTGTTTAGCATTTATTGTATATTGAAATTTTGAAAGGCCTTCGCTCCCTCCCTCCACTGACACACATAGACATGCAAGTATGTCCATGTAAGGATTTAGATAAGCATCAGCGATGTGATAACATGTTATCTGATGAATTCCAAAACAGCAGTTCGCTTTTTTAGGTCAATCATGTAATGGTAAGTTTGTACACACAATCTATAACCTATGCCTTTCTCCTCCTAATAAAACAGCAGTGGTTTTGCAATTTAGCACCAACATATTCGTCCCAAACAGAAATTTTATGCATTAGATTAAAGATATTAGTTAAGCAAAACAACATTCCTTCAGTGTCTTACTAATTCCTCAGCTAAATAGATAAAATATTCACCTGTATAGAAGGCAGGCAACCCTGAAAGCTCTATTTCCACTAATATATGACATGAAGCTTTATTATGTGTGTGTGTGTGTGCGCGCGCGCGCGAGAGAGAGAGAGAGGTAACTTACCTGCACAGGAAGAGCAACACCAAGATAAGTCTTGATACCAAGTATTATATTTGGGTTCCCATCCCATTGCATCTCCAACTCCATGGTGATTCCTTCGTTTCCATCTTCAATAATTGAAACTCCTGAAGCAGTATCGAACTAGTTAGCGAATCAACATTCATTAAGTGCATCTGATTGCATCTCTACTAATCCAGCCTATCACAGGAGATACTAGTGAGGCTACCGAAAAAACTCAAGTTTGATATAAGTTTTTGACTACTCATTTCATTAGATCAATATTAGAGTACATCAAATTAGCACAGAAGAATCTCATGGATTAGCTCATAGAGCAAACATGAGTCAGGGTCATTTGAACTGAAAAGAAAATAGCACAACTGCACAAATAAGTAGTATCATGGTTCGTTTTTGATTTTTTTGCAGAGACAACGCCATAAGGATAGATTCATCAGAAACAAACTTCTTTCTAAAGCTTATTTCAGAAACATCAAAACTTTGACCACTCTAAAATATTTTAAATCAAGGGACTGCCTCAATTCTAATATCCTACTCAACATTTGGTCATTTTACTGATTTTACACTATATAGTTTGCATCTGACAATAATCTTTGATTCCCCAAATATCAGGCACAAACATGATGGTTAAACTACATATATTGCAAAATTATCCAAATAAGTGTTCCTTGAGCTCCTTGTTCTCAAAGTTATATCCCTTCATTACTTAAGCTATGTCTTTCCATTACATGAAACGATACCATATCAGCTACCCCAAGGGAACATATGCTGGCGAAACAGAAGCAAAGGAACATTTGATGTCACGAATGAGTGCTGATGAGTGCAAAGGTAAGGCCAAATTCTTATATTATAACAAAAATCGACCAAATGGGTAAGTAGAGATTCCAACCTAAACAATGGGAAGCTAGTGGAGTAACTTATTAGCATATATACCATTATGCATTTGTGTCAAGAGCCAAACAGGAGATGCCAGAAAAATTCATTAACAACCTACAAATACTTTTGTCAAATAATCCTAATTTCCAAGATAGTTTTTATTGTGTCTAGCTTATGGCTATAATATATGACTCCATTACCAAATTCCACCGCTTATGAACATACACATGCACAAGAAAGAGTGAACAAAATCAAATGAAGCTAAGATAGCTTTCATCTCAAGGCAAACAATCCATAATCAAACCTGTGAACTGTGGTGCCACAGTTCCAAGCGTGAACTTGGAAAAACTCAAAGAAGCCAATATAACTGGCCTATATTGCTCCAGAATTGGCTCGACGTTCGCCTTTATCAGCTCAGATGCAGCCTTCAAACTCCAAACATAAAAAAATTAACACAATGCACCATCGAAAAGAGCAACTCACAATTAAGAAATCACCAAATAAACAAAGCTGCGTATTATAGCATAAATTTACACCTCATTGATGTAAGGCCAGATCTTCTCGAGCTCAAGATTAAGCCAATTCAACTGAAAGCTCAAAAAAGAAAAAGAAAAACAATACACATTAGTGTCAACAATTTATATACATACATATGAATTGAAACTAGTAAAACCATAACGAGCAAACCTTTTGGCGCTGCGAAAACACCACCCAAGAAGGATAATACTCCGGCGACAGTAACTTCCTCGAATCCTCCACCGTCATTCTCGCAAACGCCGCAATTGTAGTAGCCTTCCACACACAAAAAAAATAAAAAAAAATAAAAAAAATTCGTCTGTACATTAAGCAATAATTCAATCAACATTTATACACGAAAAATAATGCGAAAAAAAGACTTACAAGGTCGGAGCGTGTCTTGGATCGAACATTTTCGGAGCGAACAAAAGCAACAATCAAAGCAACGCCGAAAATCAATCCGACTACTAAACCTACTACAAAAGACATTAATTACTGAACTTATGAGAATTTCTAACTTCAAATCTTTGCTTTCAGCTTCAGCTTTTTCGCTTTCTGATTTCCAAATTTGAGACTGTTCACTTTCTGTGTGTATGAATTCAAAAATAGAAACGAAAATGAAAGGAAAAAGTTGTGGATGTAGACTTGACTTTAATGGCGGAAGTTTATATAGCTCTGTGTGTGTGTGTGTGTGTGATTAGGATTAATGGAGATCAGAGTTAAGTGCTGATTTGTTGATGTATGTATATATGTGTATATATATATATAGACACACACATATGTGTATGTATACACCAAAAGTTTTTTCTTCGTTAAGTAGTTTTGTTTCGTCGTTGTAATCAATGCTTAAGGGCGGCCAAAACCTCTGTCTAGGTGACACTGCTCAACCAGTAATTATATAACACACTGGTTACCGATGACGCTCTATTCATTAATGAATGTAATTCCTATTTTGCCCTTTTGAATTGTTATAGGTGAAAGTCACTTTCCATTTTCGTCTTATAATAATTTAATATGATAATTTTTAGTTTGATTGATGACATTAAATAGTACCATTCATGTTATTTGACACACTGGTTGTCGGGTGATTCTATTTTAGATCCGGACCAATAGTCTCAATTTATGATATATTGTCAGATTAAAATAATTAGTGTCTTTTACGACAACTTCTCGATTCCATCGTATATTGTAGATCGAGACCAATAATCTCAAATCTCAATCGAGCATAGACTTTCCTTGGTTCCCCTTTTTAAAAAATTAATCGGTGGGTTCTATTTGGCCCTTTTGAATTATTATATGTCAAAATCACTCCCCCCCCCCCCCCCCAATTTTTAGAATTTAATTATATTAGCATATGATTTTCTAGTTTGATTGATAACATTAAAATAGTACCATACATAATTGTAAAATTAAATTAACTGTTGGCTATTGTATATCTATATCATCACTTAGGAACTTGTAGAGTACAATCTCAAAAGTAGTTCTTTAGGATACGAGTGGAGGGCAGGGTCTAAAATGTCATATTGGTACAAGAGGTACTTTTAGTAAACTAAAAGTTATAACGACTCCTCTTTTTATTTTTATTTATTTATTTTGCTGGATATGATTTCCTCTTTTTTAGGTAATGTGTTAAAAGGATGCATTTTTGAAGGGTCCGAACGTGTGATTTACACATTATTTTTTTTTCATTTTTATTTATTTTTTGGTTACAAAAGTTCTTTTTCTTGCCGACAGTGAGTTGACCAAAACTGCAAGGCTAATACAAATCGACCAATAAAGACCCTACACGTAGATATTTTGGGAAAATCCAAAATGGCTTTTGATTTTTTCTTCTTTTTGGTCACGAAATGGCTTTTGATGATGTGGCAGCTTTTGATTTTTTCATCTTTTTGGTTACCAAATGGCTTTTGATGATGCTGCCACAGAATTTGGGATTTGGGAGTTCATTTACCGAGTAAATATTCACCACAAATAATATTAAAATACGTGTGTATTTACCAAAATATATATTTTATTATATTTAACACTTTGTGTGGTAGATATTATCCAAAAATTGAATTACCGAGTCCACCAAGTATCACCCGACCTGATATGACAAAAGAAAATTTAAGCATAAATCCCTCTCAAAAATGGGTTTGTTTGTCTCTCTTTGAGTCTTTTTTATCATAAAAACTATATTTTCTATTATATTTGCGTGGTTTGGAAAATATTGTTAATTTTCAGGAAAAATCTGAGTGGCAGAAATTTTTATTTTCTCACAAAAGTAATTATCAAAAGTTTAATAGTGACAATATTTATGAAAGTTATCATTCATGACAACTAGTGACAAAAAATTTGCTGTCAAGATTTTTTTTTTATTATTAGGCATACATATTTAATGACAACTTAGCGATAAAACAAATATAGTAACTTGGGGCCAATTCCAAAATTGCCAAATATATATATATATATATATATATATATATATATATATGGGGCCAATTCCAAAATTGTCAAATATAATGAATAAAACAATTTTTCATGATATATAATGAATTAAACAATTTTTCATGAGTCATGATAATAATTTTCAGTGACAATTTTTTTTTTAAAAAAGTTGTCACTGTTAATAGTTAGTGAATAGACACATGTTTATATAGTGGTAAACAAATATAGTGATAATTATATTTGTTGTCACTAAACATGTATCATGAGTGACAACCTAGCAGGCCCCCTTCCCTCCGTCCCTGCATACATGACAAAAGGACTGGGCACAAACATATGTTTTGAATTGACAGTGTCCTAAAATTTGTAGTATAAGTATTTTGTGAAATTTAAGTTGAACAAACATCAAAGTTGTTTACTTATCATTTTTTTTTTCATTTGCAGGTCAATTAAGAGTTTGTTGGATATTTGTGTTATGAAAAGTGTGTTAGACACGACTTTTGTATACGAAATTCGAACACTGTAAGTATCCGAGATACGAAATATTATTGGATAATATTAATCTACGTTCCGAGTAGATGAGTTTAGCATTTCGAATTTCTCAAATCGGATTCAAAACGAATGAGAAATTAAGTGATAAAATGGGGTGTTTGAAGTCGGTTATCCCACATAGAATATGGATCAAAGTTTGCAATGGTTTATAAACCATTGCCTTGAAACTAAGGGTTGGCCCTTTGGGTCATAAGATTTTTGTGGGCTTTGTGAGGGGGAAAGACCTAGCCATGGTCCGGTCCACCACACACGCACCGCCGCTGTCCGTCCGCCCGCCCAGACCGGGCTGGGACCAGGTCCGGGTCGTGGGACTTGGGCTTTGGGCAAGGATGGGGCTTGAATTGTATTGGGCTTTGAGCATTGGGTTTGGGCTTGCAATATATTAATTTTTTGGAGAAAATTATGTCACGATTAAGGCGATTCATGGAGATGATCCGAGCCGTTGGATGAGCAAATTCAAGGAGATGATCCGAGCCGTTCGATTTAGAGCAAAAATGGGGCACGTTGGAGCTGAAAACGGCGTCGCTCAAGCCAACGGTCAACATGGGAAAAGGACAACACGTGGAAGTGAGAGACGAATGACACAGCTGGGTAAAAAGGAAGAGATGAGCACGGAATTTGGCACTAGCTAAGGACCAATAAGATAATAGCGTTCATTTAATTTTCAGTACAAGGAATGATGTTTTTGAATTATGCAATTTCCATTTTGAGCTAAGATATAAGCTCACTTTTCTGTATTCCAAAAGGCAATTAATGAAGTATCTTCTTTTGCCCTAGTCTACTTCTCTCTTTTCAGCCTACTTTTTAGTCTATTTCCCATCCCTTTTTCTATATTTCCTCCAGGTTGTTACATTTGGTATCTAGAGCCAAGCTATCCTTGGCCGGCTCTGATAACAAGAAAAACATGGCTGACGTGACTTAATTGAAAGATGTGCTTGAATCCTTAAAAAAGACAGAGATGATGATAGTAGAAGAGAGGGCTTTAAGGGAGTCAGGAGACCAATATACTAACACACAACTTGGAAACATGGCCCAGATGCAAGAAAACATGCAAGCTTCAGTGGTAGCTATGGAGAATATTCAAAAGATGATGCAACAACAGTTGCAAACAATAGCCGAACAAATGCAGGTTTACAATCGAAACAAGTCAGTTTTGGGAGATGGACTAACGGTACCCATGGAGAGAGGATCGACTTCATGCAACCCCATCCCTACTAGAGTGACGACTGAAATTTTTGGTTCACAAACGGGGTTCAACCCTCTTCCAAAGATGGAGTTTCCCAGATTCGACGGGGAAAACCCAAGATCGTAGGTTAGACGTTGCAATAGATATTTCCAGATCTTATCTTCTATTGCGGAAGAGCATAAGGTTCCATTAGCGTCGGTATATCTCGAAGGTAAAGCCGAGCTGTGGTACTAAGGCTATATGGAAGGGCGAAGTTACCGACTTGGACCGATTTCATAGCTGTTGTTTTGGCCAGATTTGATGAAGTGGATCCCGAATTGATGGTGGGAGAATTCAACAAATTGCATCAGCAAGGTACGGTGTCCTCGTATTTAGAAAAATTTGAGGAGTTAAAGTCATGTATGTTATTATTCAACAAAGATTTTTCGGAGGATTACTTTATTGCTTGTTTTGTGAGTGGGCTAAGGGATGATATAAGCGGATCGGTTCTTACTCTTAGACCTCAAACATTTCAACAAACCGTTTCTTTAGCCAAAAAACAAGAAGCCATGGTGGATGCCATTGTCAAAAGGGCATCTAATAGTCATAAAGGGTTACCCCCACAGAAACCACCCTTTATGCCAAATTTCAACTACGCGTCCAGTAACAAAAATCCCCACACCACCCCCAAAATAGCTTACAAAACTGAAAATACGAACCCACCTAGAAGAATACTCACGGCTGCGCAGATGAGGGCTCGGAGAGAAAAGAACTTGTGTTACAATAGCAATGAGGTGTTTGTGCCGGGTCATAGGTGTAAACAAAGACACTTATTTTTGATGATGATTGAAGAGGAGGAAAGTGAGCTCAACCATGAATAGATTCATGAAGAAGAAGAGGAACCTTGTCTAACGGTGATGAGGACATGACTTTGTCACTCCATGCATTATTGGGGACCACGGATATTAACACGATAAGAGTGAAGGGAGTAGCTTATGGAAAGGATATTCAACTCCTTATTGATAGAGGGAGTACGCATTGCTTTGTCGATGAAAACATGGTAAAGCAAATAGGATGTAATATGGAGTACATAACTCCTATGCTTGTAAGTGTAGCCGATGGTAGTTGGATGATTAGTAATCAAATGTGTACTAATTTTGTTTAGGAAATACAAGGTCACCAATTTTCTAATCCGGTGAGAGCTATCAAATTGGGAGCGTGCGATATGGTATTAGGTGGAGATTGGTTGAGGAAATTTAGCCCAGTAGAGTTCGACTATCAAAAGATGAAGATAACAATCACATGGTGTGGAAAGAAATTAAGTATGAAAGCTATTACCGAGCAAGCCGAATTGAAATTGATCTCAGCTAAGACCATGAAAAAATTATTCAAAAAAGGGACATATGGTCTATTTGGGCAACTGTTTTCGGTCATAGTGACCCAAGTCCACAATGAATCCAAGGAACATGGATTGGAGGAATTATTAAAGGAGTATGAGGATGTTTTTGATGAACCAGTGGGGCTGCCACCAAATAGAGAGATTGAGCACCAAATATTACTTAAACCCAATTCGGTGCCAAAGAAGCAAATGCCATATCGATACTCGTGTGCGCAAAAGAACGAGATTGAAGTTCTTGTTAGAGGAATGCTAGAGACGGGCATAATAAGGCCGAGCCAAAGCCCTTATGCTTCGCCTGTGTTGCTCGTTAAAAAGAAGGATAATTCGTGGCGGATGTGTTTTGATTTTAGATACTTAAACCAACTCACAGTGAAGCATAGTTTTCCCATTCCTATCATTGAAGAATTGCTTGATGAACTCCATGGATCGAAGTATTTCTCAAAAATTGATTTGAGATCCGGCTATTTTCAAATTCGAATGAACGAGGGGCACGAGTTTATGACAAGTTTCGTAACTCATAGTGGGAATTTTGAATTTTTGGTTATGCCATTTGGGCTTTGTAATGCTCCATCGACGTTTCAATCCCTAATGAACCAAGTATTCTCTCCCTACTTGAGGAAGTTCGTTTTGGTATTTTTCGATGATATATTAGTATATAGCAAGGAGTGGGGTGATCACATAACACATTTGAGGATGGTGTTACAACAGTTAAAGGATCATAGCCTATTTGCTAAACAAAGTAAGTGTAGTTTTGGCAAAACCGAAATCGAATACTTGGGGCACATTATTTCACAACATGGAGTTGCTATGGATCCGGCCAAAATTGAAGGTATGATGACATGGCCAACCCCAAAGAATGTCAAATCGCTAAGGAGATTTCTCGGGTTGACGGGCTATTATCGAAAGTTTGTGAAGGGGTACGGGATTATTACCAAACCACTCACTTCACTATTGAAGAAAGATGCCTTCCAATGGAATGAGGAGGCCGAATTAGCTTTCAAAAATCTCAAGAAAGCCATGACAACAGCCTTTATTTTGGCTCTACCAAATTTCAAAGAATCTTTTACGGTAGAGACGGATGCGAGTGGTAAGGGTGTTGGTGCAATTCTCATGCAAAAGGGGAGGCCTTTGGCATTTTTGAGTAAGGCGTTGGGAGTTAAAAATCAAGCATTATTGGTGTATGAGCGAGAGTTTTTGGCGGTCTTATTAGCGGTGAGAAGATGGAGACATTACCTCCAAGGTAACCATTTCATCATAAAAATGGATCAAAAGAGCCTCAAACACATATTGGACCAAAGGGTAGATACGATGGAGGGAATTATTCAGATCCTTGGGAGTGAGTTTAGACATGTCTTCATCGTATCATCCTCAAACCGACGGGCAAACTGAACGAGTGAATCAATGCTTAGAGGCTTATTTGAGGTGCATGTGCCATCAACAACCAAAAAAGTGGAGTCGATGGTTGTCGCTTGCGGAGTTTTGGTACAATACTAATTTTCATTCAAGCATTAAAATTTCACCGTTTCAAGCATTATATGGGTACCCCCTCCCCAATTTAACTTGGGGCAGTTTAATTGTGAAGCACCAATGGAAGTGAGTACGCTACTGGAAGATAGACGAAGAATGATGCAAATTCTCAAGGAGAATTTGAAGGTGGCACAGCAGCGTATGAAACATTACGCGGATAAACATAGGATTGAGAGGTCTTTTGAGGTTGGAGATGAGGTCTATTTGAAGCTACAACCATATAGACAAAATTCGGTGGTTCTAAGGAGAAACCTCAAACTAGCTCCCAAGTATTATGGGCCACACAAAGTGTTAGCCAAAGTTGGGCAGGTGGCGTATAGGTTAGCTTTACCTCCGAATAGCTTAATTCACCCGGTGATTCATGTGTCCCAATTGAAAAAGAAGATCAGATTGAGGCATGTACCGAGCTCGGTTCTACTGGATATGGACTTGGAGGGAAACTTTAAGGTGTATCCTCTCACTGTTTGGGATAAAAGAATGATCCCAAGGAACAACGTTGCTGTACCCTAAATTCTTGTGCAATGGGTTTGTTCGACTCTGGAACAAGCAACTTGGGATGATGTGTCATTTATTACAAAAAATTTCCGGACTTTGATCCTTGGGGACAAGGATCCGAAAATGGGGGAGGTAATGTCACGATTAAGGAGATTCATGGAGATGATCCGAGCCGTTGGATGAGCAAATTCAAAGATTTGATCCAAACCGTTCGATTTAGAGCAAAAATGGGGCACGTTGGAGTTGAAAACGGCGTCGTTCAAGTCAACGGTCAACATGGGAAAAGGACAACACGTGGAAGTGAGAGACGAATGATACAGCTGGGTAAAAAGGAAGAGATGAGCACTAAATTTGGCACTAGCTAAGGTCCAATAGGATAATAGCGTTCATTTAATTTTCAGTACTAGGAATGATGTTTTTGAATTAGGCAATTTCCATTTTGAGCTAAGATATAAGCTCTCTTTTCTGTATTCCAAAAGGCAACTAATGAAGTATCTTCTTTTGCCCTAGTCTATTTCTCTCTTTTCAGCCTACTTTTCAGTCTATATCCCATCCCTTTTTCTATATTTCCTCCAGGTTGTTACAAATTAATTCCACAAAATCTGATCCATTATTTATTTATCCAATAGTTGGAAAAATCTGAACCGTTAAATGGAGATTGATCAAACGCTGGCCACGTTTGTTCAAGATAGCCTTCTAGAAGGTCCAACGTTCGAACGTTAGGTTCTTAACGTTCGAACGTTGACTGCTTCTAGAAGAAAGTTTGAAACGTTAAAGCGTTTTTGCTGCTTTAAGTAGCAGAATCGGTTTTGACCCAACGTTCAAACGTTGGCAGCAGTTTCATTCTGCTATTGAATTCTCTCATTTAATTCTTGGGTTTTTTCTTGCCTATATAAAGGCCCCTCCAGCTGAATGAAAAATCACACCAAAGCATTCAGCTTTCTCTCTAATCTCACTCTCAAAAATTCTTTCTCAAGAGTTCTAAGTTGCCTAAGTTTGGTGGTTCTAAATTCGAAGTGGTCTCGATTTTAGAACGTATATCATTGTATCTTGGGACGTTTGTTGCATAAACCCGTACCACCTAGGCTGGGCAATTTAGCGTTAAGGATAGAGAGTTCTCTCTCACCTCAATATAATCTTTTCTCCGTTATTAGCCGTTTTGATACATTTGTAAAGTTTTGATCCAACAGAGTTTACTCCTCACCTTGTGGCGGAATTTAAGAAATTGCTAATTGCAATATAAAATTGTATTTGTCATATATTTTACATGAGATTGTTTTAATTTTAAAAAATTATTGTGAAATACAAAATATTAAGAACTGCTCATATTGTATCAAAGGCTACGGACAGTATCCTATAATTTAGGATTTCTTTACTTGTATACATAGTTTTCTTATAAATATGAATTGTGGTATTTGGTGTTTCTAAATTCTAATTGAGAAAAAAAATTTATATATTGGTATATGATTTCGAAAACAGTTCATGTGGATTATTATTTTTTTCTTATGGAATATGGATTATAGTGTTTGATAATAGTAACTATTAACTTGTATACTAGGTACTATTGAGTGTCAATAGTGCTTGATATGATAAATACCGAGACTGTGGGCATGGTCTTTTGACTCAAATGTAATTTATGTATTGTGAAAAAACTAAAAGTGTAATATAATCGAGTCTAATGATGTGGGACATTTATCATTAAGATTTTATTATATGAATCTTCAAAGATCACACAAATGTAGACTGTTCTATCTATCTATAATACTGAGATTGTGGACGTGGTCTTTGACTCGAATAATTTTTGTATTGTGAAGAAACTAAAATTGTGATATAATCGAATCTAATGATGTGGGGCATTTATCATTAAGATTTCATTATATGAATCTTCAAAGATCACGTACATGTAGACTGGTCTATCTATATATCTATATATATATATATATATATATATATAGCAGACAAAAATTGTAAAATTATTAAAATTTAACCTTTGTGTACTTTTATAGATTTTTTTGTACGAAAAAATTCTTAATTGCTCATCAGTTGACTTATTGTGATAATTATAACACTAGAGGTTAAGAAAGACGCAATTGTCAATAGAAAGTAGATAAAAGTATTCATTCCATGACCTTCTGTTGTTATGTAAAAAAATGAATAGATAAATTTTAAAGAAAAATTTCATCATTTATTCTTCAAGTGGTTGTACAGAGTAATAAAATTTCTTTCTTATATATTTTGTTCTCTTTTTCAATTATATGTCTTTGTTGTGAACTCTCGTAATGTTAGAAATAATTTTTTAAATACTTAAGATTTTATGTTCTTACTTCTCATCATTCTGACGGGAAAAATTCATTTTTGGTCCCATAGGAGTTCGGATTTAAGTCCCATAGGATATTTTTTGACACTTTTGGTCCCATTAGACTCAAAATGTGACACTTTTGGTCCCGAAAGTTAAAAAAATGACGGAAATTGGCAAGTGTTTTGGACGGTTAGGGACCAAAAATGAATTTAATTTAGAACTTTTATTTTATATTCCACTCGTTCTAATAGAGTATGTGTCTCACGTTGGTATTTTTTGTCAAAAAAATACGGTTGGGACCAAAAGTGTCACATTTTGAGTCCAATGGGACCAAATGTGTTAAAAAATTCCTATGGAATTAAAAGTGTTTTGGCCGAACTCCTATGAGACCAACAATGATATTTTCCCTCATTTTGACCAAGTCTTCTAATTGAAATTTAAAGTCAATAACTGAAAATAAAAATAAAAATAAAGCATGCTTAATGAGAAATGAGAATTGTCACAAACAAATCATGTCTTCTTGTCTCAAATTTGATTCATTTATTTAGAGCCCAATTAAAAGTCTTATGTTTTGCTCATTAGACAAAATTGATTTTTTATTCTAGAAAAATGTATAACGAAATACAAAAACTTACTTACTACTATGTGAACTTATATATGTCAACCATTTTCACGAAAATATAAAATAATATTCAATTAAGAAAAGTAGATACAAAATTAATTAATTATGTCAACCATTTTCACAAAATACTAAATAATATTCAATTTTAAAAAGTAGATAAAAAATTACTTATATGATTATATACAATGAACTTAATAACTCATTTATTATAGTAGTTTATACAATGACCACATTAATTTCTTTAGAAATCCAGAAAATTTTAATTATTAATACAATCATTTAGTTACTTAATTAACCTTACATTTGTTTTAGATATTTTCATATAGGATTATTTTAATTTTCACAAAAAGCTAAAATCATGTAAATCATTCCTATCATCCATACTGATGTGCACAAAAAATGTCTAAGGGCATTACAGTAATTAGCATGCCCCCGGCTAGGGCCGAGGCCCCCCCCGTGGGTCCAATCTACGGTTATTATATTAGTCAAGCCCAAGAGGGCTGACGACCCAATAAGGTTAATTAAGCTATTTTAATAGTCTAAAGGCTTAAATACTGGGTGTGTTAGTAAGCCTAGTGGGCTACTGCTAAAGTTGAGCCCACGACCCACAACCCAGTACCAGCTCCATATAAATGCCTTGGAGGAGCTGGGAAATGGGCATTATCTACTCTTTCAGACAAAATCCACTGGCTACTTCTGAGAGAGATCACACCATAGAACTACGAATTGACTTGATCCCATCACTTTGAGTACGTAGGCAGCTCGCATAATAGCGAGTGCAGTCTATACATAGCCCACCTAGTTTGTCGTGAGTTGGATTGGATTCCCTCCCCACGTGGTCAATCATCAGTTTGGCGCCGTCTGTGGTCAATCATGTGTTGTTCATTGACTGATAATACCATCATCAGTCTGGCGCCGTCTGTGGGAACAACGCTCCAGCCACTGAGTATGCAAAATAGGTTACAAGTGCGTACTACCGACGATAGGATGACTAGCCACCATCATCCAGTAGCTATCGAAGAACTTCCTAACCCAACGCTTGAAGATCAGCTTAATGTTCATTGACCGATAAATTTCACCATCATCAGTTTGGCATCATTTGTGGCCAATCATGTGTTGTTCATTGACTGATAAATTTTACCATCATTAGTTTGGCTCCGTCTGTGGGAACAACGCTCCAGCCACTGAGTATGCAAACTAGGTCACAAGCGCGTACTACCGGCGATAGGATGACTAGCCACCATCAGCCAGTAGTTGTCGATGAACTTCCTAAACCAACGCATGAAGACATACCACCCCCGATGAACGAGCAGAACGCACCTCTTGTGAAGCCATTAGTGATTCCACCCCCTGCCACTAGGGTGTTCAAGATCACTCAGGAGGCACTACTTGCTCTTGTTGAGAATGCATCAGTGAGGGCAGCCGTTCGTGCAGTCTAGCAATATGCCCTTGCACACCCGTCACGAGAAACACCTATTCCATCAACTAACAGGGGGCGACACCCCCGCCAGAGGAGCCATCAGGAGGCACCCCAACCTCAAGAGAAGGGGCCGCAAGATCCATCCCCTCCATCTACATGCAGGGGTTAGGAGCCTCGAGAGAATAGTCGCCCTCATCAAGCGGCGCCAAGCCAATCCCCCCACCAAGGTCAAGAGTCCTCGACCCCCGGCGGGATTGGATCAAGGCGATCTAACTCACCGGTGGATGGGGAAGTACGAGAAAGAGAAGAGAATAGACTGGTCTCACCCCTAAGAGGTCACCGAGGGAAAGAGACTCAAGGCCAACATCCCCAAGGTCACTATGTAGAGGTCAAGCATCCTTGACCCTCGAAGAGACCTTGCCGAGGCGCGAAAGCCGACGTAGGCATATACCCTGACGTGATGAGAGTTTAGATGTCCATGGAAGATATGAGGATATGTAGCTGGTCCATTAGCTGTAGCATCTCCTAAGAGAAGTCCTTTTCTGCCAGGCGATTTTGGCAGAGTCTTTACCACAGGGGCTTAAGGTACCTCATCTGAGCGAGTATGAGGGAGCTGGAAACCCTTAAGAGCATGTTCACAAGTTCAAGGCCAAGGTTAACATGTACGACGTCATTGATGCTGTCTAGTGTAAGATTTTTTGAACCACCCTTTCTGGAAGGGCGCTTAGCTGGTTTAACTGATTGCCCGTCGGTACCATCGCCGGCCTCGAGCAGCCGACCAAGCGCTTCCTCAATCACTTTTCTGTGAACAAAAAGTACTCCAAGACATCATCTTTCGCATTCACTGTGGTTTTAAAAGATGGTGAATCTTTGAGGGAATACGGACAGCGTTTCTCCAACGTGGTTTCTGAAGTACTGCACATCTACCATGAGTTGCTATCAAGAATAATGCAGAGAAACTTACGCAATAGTAGGTTCAAGAAATCTATAACTGAGAAGCCCCCATCAACTATGGAGGAGTTGTTGGCCAGAGTTGAAGAATATACAAGAATCAAAGAGACAGAGGGGTAGAGATGGATAACCCCCCAATTAATGGAATAATAAGGGTGATCTTAGGAGGCCCAGTAGGGGGTGACTTCGCGAATTCAAGGAAAGCTTCATTGAAAGCTGCTACCGGGCAACATGACATAAGCTCCCCGCGGGGAGGGCAAGTGAATCAAGTGGAGCCAAAGACGCAAACCATAGAGTTTAGACTACAAGACTTAGAAAATAATATCCTATTGGTGAATGATGCCTTAGTGATCTAGGCGACCATCCCCAAATTTTGGGTGAAGAAGATTCTTGTTGATAGCGGGTGCTCGGCAGATATCATCATCTACAGTGATTTCACCCAACTAGGTGTGGACAACACACAGCTTCAAGCGGTCAACACTCCCTCGCTGGATTCACGGGTGAGATAGTGGAAGCATTAGGAGAGTTGTCTCTACCCATATCTCTGGGTGCATTTCCAGCCCGCTCCATGAAGATGGTGAAGTTCTTGGTGGTCAAAACCCCTTCTACCTACAACGTCATTTTGGGGAGGCCGAGCTTAAATTTGCTTCAAGATGTCATATTCACCTTCCATTTGAAGGTACATTTCCCAACCCCCGTAGGAATGAGGGAAGCTGTTGGTGACGTAAAGGTAGCAAAAGAGTGCTATGCTAACGCATTGAAGAAACCTAAAAGGAAGCAAGACGACATGGATCATAGTGACAAAGGGAAACAAGCAGTGATAAACTTGATTTCACTAGAGAAAGATCACTTGGGGAGGGGGGGGGGCAAGACTCAACTAGTCAGTACTTGGACAACCTATTCACGGTCAGCCACCCCAAGGAAGAGCAACACACCTTAAGTACCCGTCGCTTATCACTAAGGGAGGAAGCTCTTGCGAATGTCAAGTGATACTAGCAAAGACCGAGGGCAAAGAACCAACGGCGGTGAAGGGAGCGCCGGGACTGGATGCTAAGCACGAAATAACAACCACTTGGGGATACCCTCAAGTCGATTAACTTATTGTGACCAGGAAGGCATCAGTAGGTAACAAAAAACTTTAAACATTATCGTACTTTTTATATTCACTACAAGAAATTTCACTTTAAGTAAGGAAAATTTTTGTTACCATAAGTGAATATTTCGTTACTAGAACTTTGGGTAACAAAGAGTTTCGTTACCCTTTTTGTCCTGTAAAGCCCGTCGCTAGAAGTTCTTGCGACAAACTTTTGATGTCGTTATAGATGTATTCATGACAAAGAATTGTTTCTCACGATATCCTTTGTTTTAGTAACGATTGTGTCATTACAAAAACAAGTCTAAGATGTTACAAAAAACAGCTTTCGTTACTAAAAGTGAGTTTTATGTTTTTCTTTAAAATATTTTTTTGTAATAGTGATTTCGTTACAAATAGTTATTGTAACAATGTATTATCCTTACCAATAATAGAAATAACAGATTATATTAATATATAATATAACAGTGTTTTTGTCACCAAAAGTAAATATGACAATAACATATTCCTCACCAATTCTTTTTGCCAAATGTTTTTTCCATTTAAAAAAGTAGATTATTTTTTATTTCTATAGAATCTTGTAAACATACATCAAAATTTATACAAGATACTTTCCATAATGAGCATTCACTATGATATAGAAAGCAAGAAATATCATGCTACAAAGCTGAAGCAACAATACAAATGAGTATTTATAAGCATCACCCAAACTAAGGAGATCATCCCAGTTATTACAAAAGAATATAATATAGTAACTCCACATAGACAAAATATAGAACGACAAAATATGAGACATCATATAGCAATATGACTCAAAAGAGTATCATTAAACTTAATCGGGTGATCAAAATAAACGTGAATTTGCATGCTCTATGACTGGGTCATGTACTCCAAAAACCTGCATATAAGACAAAGATCCAAAATTTAACTAAATATAGAACCTAAAAATGTAAAAAGAACAAAACAAATTTCATCAACTTGTCTCCTAATTCACAAGCATGAAAGACGATGAGAAGAATATGTACTTAAGGAATAAGGAAAAGATAAAGCAAATGAACTTTGATGAAAGATGCTAGAAATGTACCTATTTACATAACAAATTCTCTGTTCACCTATCTGATATTCTTGATCCACTTTGTTATCTTCTGCTCAGACATAGATGTAACAAGAAAATTTCAATTTAAAGAGACATTAGAAAGATATGTGATTGTATCAAGTTAATAAATATACACCAATTCATAATGAAAACAGAAATGACAAAGTATAGATATGATCTATTTCATCTTGAAATATCATATTATCGAGAATTATAATAATCAACCACCAATACATAACAACCTGATCATCTATATTCAATGAACTATTGATCATGATGAAAACAGTAACTAGAACAATGACACATATATTTACTCACAAGCCTTGAGGCCTTTACACAGAACAAAGATACATAAATTATGAACACCGTAACTATTATTGATTATGAAAACAGCAAAAAGAACAAAGATGCACACTGATATGTGTCACTATTTGAAATTTACTCACTTCATTCACATTCTCGACAAAGCTAATATAGATAACTCGAATAGAGCTTCAGTCACATCCTTGCGTAGGTACCCTCGAATGCCAGCAGGAATTAACCGTTGCAAAAGAACATGACATTCATGAGATTTAAGCCCTGAGATCTTTCCATCTTTTACACATCTAGAGATGTTTGCAGCATACCCATCAGGAAATTTGACAGATTTTAGGAAATTAAGAAAGCCTTTCTCCTCACTTGGAGATTGATTGTAGCATGCTTTAGGCTTTATGGTAGCGTTGCCACGTTTTTGCAAGTGCAATTCCTTCTTGATATTAAGATCACACAAATCTTCACGTGCTTTTTCTGTATCTTTTGTTTTCCCTTCAATGTTCAGCAATGTTCCCAACACATTATCACATATGTTTTTCTCCACGTGCATCACATCTAGATTATGACGCAACTATGCCAATAAGCCAACTCAAAGAAGATACATTTTTTTACCCAATTTCCTTTTTCTACGCTGCGTTTCCTTTTTCTTTTACTTGGGTGCTTCCCCAGTTTGTCAAATTTATGCTCCCAATTGTTCAAATTAGAAAGGACCTCTTCCCCTGTCCATTCTCTGGGTTTAGTAGGTGTTTCAGGCTTTCCATCAAACAACTTACTTTTTCTATAAGGATTGTCTCTATCTAAGTAACGACGATGTCCCATGTAGCATATCTTGCTTCTAATTCTTTTAGAATCAGTTTCATAGAAGCAACATGGGCAAGCCCCGTATCCCTTCGTGGTCCAGCCTAATAAATTACTGAGTGCGAGAAAATCATTAATCGTCCACATAATTGCTACACGCATTTGAAAAGATTCTTTACTTGAAGCATCATAAGTCTCCACACCGTTCCACAATTCTTTCAACTCATCTATCAACGGTCTAATATAAACATCAATATCTTTTCCAGGAACACGAGGACCAGGGATAAGCAATGGCATCATGAAAAATTCATCTTTCGTGCTTTTGTATAATGGCATATTGTATGGAATGAGTATAATAGGCCACATGCTATGGGGGTCAAGACTTCACCCCCACGTGCTATGGGGATCTCCTGTAATTCTCCAAGCAATCGCCTAACCAGGATGGCTGGGGTTTTAGGAGCGTTATTACCTCCCGTCGCCGGGAGTAACAGACCTTTGTTCCCCATACCTTCCATAGTTTTGTCTATTTCCTCGAGATTGTGACCTGCCATCAAGCTTGCAAAAAGAAAAGAAAAATTATGAATAAATACGAAAATGTTACCTCACGCCTTGAAGCTAAATTTCCCACTGACGGAGCCAATTGATGCACGTGGGATATACACCAATAATATTTATATATTATTATGCGAGAAATTAAGTATAAAAGCAATAAACTATAAGAAAAATAGAGAGTGAAATGAGTAAAGATGCAAAAGTTGTTTTATTGATCATCAATATTGAATATTTATACAAGCTAGATGACTTCTATACAATTTTGGTAAGATAATCCTACTGATTTCCTTCCTGCCTCTATTTATGGTAGCTGGAGCTATTTTTGGAAGCTTTATATGTCCTAAAATCATGCTAAAACGCGTCCTGTCAGGTCCTTATTTAGCAAGGCCAAATCTTCTTGGTTTGGTAAGTGTTTGACCAATTTTCCTTGATTGATATTTGATTGGAGGCTTGATTGGATATTGTCTCTTGATTGATTCTTTTCCCTCTATGGCTTTGACTTGGGCTCCACTCTTGCTAATTGGATGAGGCCGAAAACATAAGTATTTGGGCCGAAATATTGTAATAATATAAGAAGAATATAAATTATTCTTTGGGTTTATCAGCTTGGCTCAATAGACAATATCGACCCACATCAATAGTCCCCTCAACTCTAAAGTTTGACTTGTTAAGCTGAAAGAATTATTTATGGGAGCCAAGCTGATAGCTAAAAAATTCCTCCTGAATTCCTGCTAAACTTTCCAACTGAAAATGCTCCTGGATTTTCTCCTGATTAGTATGCTAAAAGAACTCCTGATTTTCCTCTTGCGCATCATGCTGAAAGGATTGTTTAGTAATGGACATCCAAGAACAAAAATTCAGTGCTGCTGCTCTGTATGTTAGTCTTCTCCCAGACCAAGTTGCTGAGCATCCAGCTGCCCAACCTGCTGACAATCCTACTGGTGGAGCGGAGAATGTTGCAGAAAATGCTTCAGCTAATGCGGAATAGGTTTTATATTATTTGATTTTTTGGTTAGGCTATGTTATAGCCTTAAAACAATATTTCTTTTTTGTGATTTTTGTTTGTTGCCCTTCGAAGCACAGGATGTTTTAAGATGTTTATGCTTTAATTACTAAATGATCTAGGTTTAGCTATATCTTTCCTATCTATGCTTATGGAAATCGCATATATGTATGATGCTAACTGGGATGAATGCCTGTGAGGGTATACAATAAAAATGAACTGACATATGATGCGAGTGAGGATATTTAGCATTGAATTGAGCACACAATTCTGATAGATTTCAGCTAGCTGAGTAGCAAGATAATTTGGAACATGCTTGTAGCATATTGAATGAGTATGCATATGTTTGTGCATATAAAAAGGAATATGGAAAAGGTTTGCACATATTTAAAGATATATCAGCCTTTTGACTCCCATGAATTCGTCACTCCATACCACAATTTCTTCCCCGGGCTCGCACCTGGCCAGTATGATACCGGGGTTTTCTTTTCTAATTTCTGCCTTTTTCTCTTGAATTTTGCCCCCTTATGCTACCATGGAGTACGAGTGGACGTGTATGTCTGACCCCATCCTGGGGATCAACCAAGAGGCTGTCCCCCCAACCTTATTTCTCCAGTCCATTCCTATTTCTTCTAATTTGAGAAGTAGACTGAGAAGTCTCCAACCTTATTTCTTCTTTGACCATCCATATTTCTTTTTCTGGAGTGGAGCCAGATAGATTCGCAACCAACTTTTCCCTGACTGGACGGATCCAGACTACCCCTCCAATTTTCCGAACCACCATCTACTTCATACCACCAACACCCTCTTTATCTTCGATGTGTGTGGAAGTGCAAATAATTACACAAATAAAAAAGATGCATTTCCATAGGGCATACATTTTACGAAATGAACCATACTATTTACCGAAACCAAATCAAGAGATAATAAAAAGCAATCATAATATTACTTAGCTCATGTTGCATGTTTTTGCCTTGCAAAGTTGGCTCACAATCTTCCTGAAATTTGTAGCTCCGCAAGGCAACATTCAGCTCCGAGAAATAGCATAGGTTGCTTCTCACCCTAGAATCCTTATACCAACAAAGCTGTATGGGTTGTTTCTTGCCTTGGAAACTTCATCTTTCTGAATAATAATAGGTAGTTATCCCTCCAAAATCTTCTGACATTCTTAGAGCTAGATCTACCTGTGAACCAGCAAGGGCAATTCCTCATCCTCAAAACTTCCTTGTTTTTCTCTTGCTGAGCAAGATCGATTATGCAAACAGGCATAGGCGACTACTCGCCCTGGAATCTGCCTGACTTTCCTCCTACAGAGCTAGATCAGCTCTACGAACCAGCAAAGGCAATTCCTCGTCCTCAAAACTTTATGATTTTCCTCCTGTAGAGCTAGATCAGCTCTACGAACCAGCAAGGGTGGTTCTTCGCCCTGGAATCTTTCTGACTTTCCTCCTGCAGAGCTAGATCAGCTCTAAGAACGAGCAAGGGTGATTCCTCGCCCTGGATCTTTTTGACTTTCCTCCTGCAGAGCTAGATCAGCTTTAAGAACCAACAAGGGTGGTTCCTCGCCCTGGAATCTTCCTGACTTTTCCAGATCTTCCTAATCTACTTCCTGAAGCTCTCCCTCTTCCTCGACTTGGATACCAAGATATCCTTCTTCCTCTGAAAAAGGATCCATTATTGTTGCGATTTTATGCTGGATTATTATTTATCACAAACTCTCTTAGGCCTTCTGCTTTAATTAAACGTTCAAGCTCCAGAGCTAGCGCTCTACAATCATCCGTGTGGTGACTAGTTTCCCAGTGGTATCGATAATAAGGTATATTTGAAATATTTTGAGAGTCATTTCCTGCACTAGCTGGCCATCATACTAGGCCTTTATTTTCCACCTCCATCAGTTGTTGCATAAAACTCTGTTAGGAATTTCATATTAGATGTTTTGATGATGACAAATAGGACTTTCTGTTAGACTCCGAAAAGTGTAAAAGCTTTCATAGAATGTTATGTATAAGTACCTGAAAGCTTATTTATCTTAGGCTTATAGTATTTATCTTTGTAGAATTCCTTAGACTAAGTATGTGACACTAAAACACTTAGGAAAATTCTGGGTGAGTCTACCAAGTGATGAAGGTGAAGATCAAGCGTCTAAAGCTACAATGGATAAAGATATCTTGAAGCGTCCGTCAAACGCTTTAGGGATTATCCCAGTGCTCAAACTACGAATGGATAACTCAGGCCGAATACTCAACATCAAGTGAAATGACGGAATTCTCAGTGAGACCATCAAGACAAGATTGAAGAGTAAGCGTCTGAAATAAAGAAAAGAAAGTCAGGATCAGTCCAAGCGTCTGTCCAATACACGAGAATAACTATTCTCTTCAGCAAGCGTCCAAAAAGGTTAAACCAACACAACCTACAAAGAACGTAACCTGAAAAGAATTCAAACCCAAAACCATCCAAAGACTTAAAAAATGCATGAATCAAACGGACGAATTATTTCCAACGGAAATAAGACAAGATGCATTAAAAGTCGGATAAGTGCTATTAAAATATAAGCACTATAACTTATGGGCAAGCCATATCTTTGACCTAGACTGTCAGATTTATGAAACCAAGACCATGCCTAACCAATTAAATATACCCAAAGTTAGAAATGTCTGAACTCAAGGAATGTTTGGGGAAACGAGACTCCAACCGAGTCAAACGGACAAAAACCACCAATACCTTATAAATAGCTCTTTCAACAAACAAGTAAACCCATGCACACAAAAAAAATTACCTACTTTGTTGAAAGAAAAGCTTACTAAAAATCATAGCCAAATATCCATATAAGCGTTTCACAAATATTCCAGAGACAGTCACCCATATCTCAAATCCCTTTTTAGAAGAACCTATACTACCATTGAGATATCCCCAAGTTGTTTGAACTTTCCAAAAACAAACAAACCCGTGACCAAAACCATCAACACCTTTCATCTGAGTGAGAAAGCTGGTTGACTTGCAAGCAATATTTTTGTGTAAAAGAAGCTTGTTGAAGTTGATCTCTATTGGAGCTGAAATCTGTGTGACCAAGGAGTTCCGAGATCAAGAGTAACTTGCACCATTTCTGAGTGAAAGAAGCAAGGGGATAGAAGATCTTTAGTGGAGCTGAAATCTGTGTGACCAAGGAGTTCCAAGATCATATCCAATCTCCCTCTATCTTGTAGAAGTCTCTGTGTGACTCTTCGATAATCATCATAGTGGAAAAACCTCCCTGATAAAAGGAGAAGAAGGACGTAGCTGGGATTACATCACCCAGTGAACCTTACAAATATCTTGTGTCATTTACCTCTTTAAGCATTCATTGTTTTACTGCTTTACTATTCATACTGCATACATTCTGATAAAGTCTTAAAACAACTAAGCGACTACTTTCGATTAATTAACTGAACGCTAAGCTATAAAATACTTCCGCTGTGCTAACTCTGATTTAGTGACTAAACTCTGCCCTACTTTGGTAAGCGTTGAAATCACCGAGTCTAAGTTAACGTTTCTCAAGCGTCACATCCAGCGCTCAAACTTGTCAAGCGTTCAAATACTTCAAAGTGATACGAATTTTTAAGAAGTCGAAAAAGACTTCAGGGTCTATTCAACCACCCCCCCCTTCTAGACCCTTTCGTATACCACTTGGGACCAACAAGTGGTATCAGAGCGGTTGAAGTTGAAACCTAAGCTTTCCAAGCGTAACTGCTTGTTCAGATCCATTTTTTTTACAGTCGCTTTAAAATTACTTTAAATTCTTCATGGCATTCTCTAAAGTTCCCAAGTTGACCGAGTCAAATTATGACTCTTGGAAGGTCAAAGCGTTTACTTATTTGTGTTCATGTGATGATGAAATGTGTGATATCATTTCAGATGGGCCAATCAAAATATACAAAGTTATCACCAGAGCGCCCGAAGCCACAGGAGAAACACCTGACGGTTATGTGGAGAAGCCCAAACAAGAATGGTCCACCGATGAGCGTCGACGAGCCAATCTGGACAATGTCGGTCGGAATGCATTATACACAGCCATTGGTGACAATGACAACTTATTCAACAAAGTCAAATCATGCAATACAACTAAAGAAATTTGGGATAAGTTGGCTACTATTTGTGGTGGCTCAGCACAAATAAAGGAAAACAAATTATCAATTGCCAAAGAAAAATTCAACGGCTTCAAGATGCTACCTAATGAGACGCTAGAGCAATTAGACATGAGGTTTACAGCCCTTGTCACTGAACTAACATCTCTGGGTATGGAGCTACAAAATCGAGAAACAGTGGTCAAAATCTTTAGAAGTCTTCCAAGCAGATTCCTGATGAAAACAACTGCAATGAGAGAATCAAACAATCTGGACAGCCTAACTCCAGAAGATGCTTTTTCAGAACTCAAAGCATTTGAGTTTGAGCTGAATTCGGCCAGTGATGCAGTAAGTAATCCAGTGATCGAATCTGGAGCGCTAATGGCATCAATCAAAGGAAAACCTATCAAAGAAAAAGGTTCGGATATAAGTGAGGAAGAAGAACTGGCGCTTCTAAATAGATTCAGGAAATTCCTGAAATATGAAAAGAAGGGAAACAGTCCTAAGCACCCAGGACAAAGTTCATATCAAGCGCTTCCTCAAATACAACCACAATATCAAGCGCCTCACTATCCTGCGTCCTCCTCCCTAGCGCCAATTCAATATCAAACTCCTTCTCAGCAAGATCTCTCAGCGCCTGCAGCGTTAAACCAACGATCCACAAGATTAACAAACGAACAAAAGATGAAGACCAATCTTTGTTACAACTGCAGGAGACCAGGGCATTTCCAAGTTAATTGCCCATATCCAAATGTGTCTAAACCTACAAAGCAAGATCACACGGATAGAAACCAATTCAGGAGCAACCTGAGACAACAAGGCTTGCTAGCAGAATCAGAACCTCTCTATACGCCTGAAGAGGACTTGGAATCATCAGATGAAAGCAGCGATGATGAACCATCAAAGGACTCAGCATTCATTTGTCTCATGGCAAGAGAAAATGAAGCATCTAACGACGTACCATCTGAGGTAACCACTGATCTGTATCATCCTCTCTCTTATGATGAATTACTTGACAAAGTAAAGGAATATTATACAGAATGTCAAGATGCCACCCAATTATTCCAAAATCACCATCGTATTATTTCAGCACTCAGAAGTGATAACTTAACGCTCAAAGCAGAGTTGCAAATTCAGCAACAGTGCATTGAGAAAAACCAATCACTCGAGAGTGAAATTACTCAGCTAAAAGGTGATCTTGATATAATAGTCAAAAGAGAAGCTGAAATGGTCGCTAAACTTGCCAAATCAGAGCAGCTTATCTCTTCATTATCAAAAGCGTCTAGAACGCTAGATAATGTGACTAAAGTAACCAGGGCATTTGGTGAAAAGACCGGTCTAGGTTTTGATGAATTTAGTTATAAAGCCAAAGCGTCCAATGTTACAACAATCAACAAAGGAAAAGGTGTAATCTTTGTTGAAGAAAGTTCGATCAGACAAACGCTGAATGAATCAACAAATACTGGTACAAAAGCTAATGATAAAGTCAACACTGACTCAGGCAAAGGAAAGACCAAAGCGAATGTCTCACAAAAGAAAATATATCCAAACGCTCAAAAAGCTAAGGAGATATTTTCTGCCAGTGAATCAAACGTTAAGCGTCCCGCACCAAAAGTGCATCCTAAGCCAATACCAAACAGAATCAAACGTCTATATCCAAAACAATCCAGTTCATATTATCAACACTATGATAATTGTGAATACGATTATGATTATTACTATAATCAAGGATATTTCTATACATCTAGAAAAGTATGCAACTCAAAACGAAACCCAAGAAGGCCAATCTTTCTCCCATAGTGAAGACAAGGCAAATATGGGTTCCGAAAAATCTAATTCACGTCACTAACAAAGAAGGACCCAAAACAAAATGGGTACCTAAAGGAAATTAGATCTGCCCTTTTGAATGCAGGTACCTAGAGCCAACACCGACGCTTCAGTATGGTACATAGATAGTGGATCATCGAGACACATGACTGGATCAAAGGATCTCTTGATCAACTATCGTGCAACCAATGGTCCTCAAGTTATATTCGGTGATAATTCTAAAGGTAAAACTAAAGGTATAGGTATCATGCATAGGGGGAACATCATGATCAATGATGTATACTATGTCGAGGGTCTTAAACATAATCTCCTAAGCATAAGTCAATTCTGTGATAAAGGCTTTGAAATTAAATTTTCTAGTGACTTGTGCGAGATAATCGATGTTAAGACAGGATCTACTAAATTAAAAGGAAGAAGAACAAACAATGTATACTTAGTAGATTGGGATTCAACATTAGATAACAACTCTACATGTTTCGTAGCTAAGAATCAAAACGAATTAGGTTGGTTATGGCACAGAAAAATGAATCACCTCAATTTCAAAACAATCTCTCAATTAATATCTCTAAATCTCGTAGAGGGATTACCTAAAGGTTCCTTTAATAAAGATCGCTTATGTGATGCCTGTCAAATGGGTAAACAAGTTAAATCATCCTTTAAGAAGAAGCTTCATCTATCGACCTCTCGAATACTTGAATTACTACATTTAGATTTGTTTGGTCCTATTCAAATCATGAGCGTTAGTGGTAAAAAGTATTCACTAGTAATAGTTGATGATTTTTCACGCTATACATGGGTAGAATTTCTAGCATCTAAAGATGAAACTAGTGCCAAGCTCACCTCTCTAATTCGTCAACTACAAAACTCAAAAGATCTAAAAGTAACAAGAATTAGAAGTGATAGAGGAACTGAATTTACTAACCATATTGTTGAGAAATTTTGTAAAGACTTTGGAATACTTCATGAGTATTCAGCACCTAGAACACCTCAACAAAATGGAGTTGCTGAACGACGGAACAGAACGCTTAAAGAAGCCGCTAGGACTATGTTAGCCGAGTCTAAGCTGCCTCAAAGGTTGTGGGCCGAAGCTATTAACACTGCTTGCTACACTCAGAACCGGTGTATGATCAACAAGCAACATGAAAAGACTCCATATGAGTTATGGAAGGGACGTAAGCCGAATGTTTCATACTTTCATGTATTTGGTTCAAAATGTTTCATTCATAACAATGGTTCCCAAAGCCTAAAGACATTTGATCCTAAAGCAGATGAAGGAATCTTTCTAGGTTACGCCAAAAATGGAAAGAGCTTTCGCATCTTAAATAAGGTCAAATCGAAGGTTGAAGAATCCATTCATGTTGTGTTTGATGATGCTAACCAAGAACCGAGTAAGGTTAATATTAATGATGCAGGAATTGAAGATTTATCTCAACAAGCGTCACAAATCAATCTGTGTGATGATAGTGATATTGATGAAGATAATGAAATCATTGTACCTAATCCTAAGACTACTCGTAAAGACATCAACGATGACATTGCAAGAAACGCTGATGATCATGAAGGGAATGTTCATCAAGAGCAAATTCAAACTATAAACACTGAAGCGCCTACGCAAGGAATTGGTCAAGCGCCTACACAGTTTAATCAAACGTTAGATCAATCTCTTAACTCGTTCCAACCAGACAGAAAATGGCTCAGAGACCATCCACCAGAACTAATTATTGGAGATATTGGAGCACCCGTTAGAACAAGAGCCGCTACAATAAATGAGGCCATGTTTGCAAGCTTCCTATCTCAAATGGAACCAAAGAAAGTGGATGAAGCGCTTAACGATCCAAGTTGGATAGAAGCCATGCAAGAAGAGCTAAACCAATTTGAAAGAAATGAGGTATGGACGCTAGTACCAAGACCAACCCACCAAGGGGTCATTGGAACTAGATGGGTCTATAGAAACAAAATGGATGAGAATGGGATTGTGATTAGAAACAAAGCCAGACTCGTAGCTCAGGGATACTGTCAAGAAGAGGGCATCGACTTTGATGAAACATACGCTCCAGTTGCCCGACTTGAAGCAATCCGCATGTTTCTAGCGTTTGCAGCATTTAACAAATTTACAGTGTATCAAATGGACGTAAAGAGTGCATTTCTGAATGGTAAACTCCAAGAAGAAGTATATGTGGAGCAACCACCAGGATTCATCAACAACCATGGGAAAAGCATGGTTTACAAATTGGACAAGGCACTCTATGGTCTTAAACAAGCACCACGAGCATGGTATGACACTCTTTCTATCTTCCTTATAGGTAAAGGCTTTTCAAAAGGCAGCGTTGACACAACGTTATTCAAAATTACCCATAATGAAGATATTCTCCTAGTTCAAATTTATGTTGATGATATTATATTTGGATCTACCAATAAGCGTCTATGTGAGAAATTTTCGAAAATGATGCAAGATCAATTTGAAATGAGCATGATGGGTGAATTAACTTTCTTCCTAGGATTACAAGTTAAACAACTCCCTAATGGCATATTCATCAACCAAACTAAATATACTAGAGATATGATCAAGAAATTTGGTATGGAAAATGCATCACCTTCAAAAATTCCAATGAGCCAAACGCTTAAGCTAGATAGAGACGATAATGGAAAGAAAATTGATATCACTAACTATAGAGGTATTATTGGATCACTTCTTTATCTTACAGCTAGTAGACCTGATATTATGTTCTCAGTATGCATGTGTGCACGATTTCAAGCTGATCCTAGAGAATCACACTTAATTGCTGCTAAAAGAATCCTTAAGTACCTAAAAGGCACACAAAATGTGGGCTTATGGTATCCTAGGGATTCTCCTTTTGAACTAATTGGTTATTCAGATGCAGATTTTGCAGGATGCAAAATAGATAGAAAAAGTACTAGTGGAACATGTCAATTTCTAGGTGATAGACTAATTTCATGGCATAGTAAGAAGCAACAGTCCATCGCTACTTCCACCGCTGAGGCTGAGTATGTAGCCGCTGGAAGCTGTTGTGCACAGATCCTTTGGATGAGGCAACAACTTAGAGATTATGGAATAATCCTAGATCCAACTCCTATCCATTGTGACAATCAAAGCGCCTTAGCAATGACTCAAAATCCAGTTCTTCACTCTAGAACCAAACACATTGACATTCGCTATCACTTTCTACGTGACCACGTTCAAAAGAAAGATATCTCCATGCACTTCATTGGTACAGAAAAGCAACTGGCAGATATCTTCACCAAAGCACTTAACGAACAACGTTTTCTCACTTTAAGAAGTGAACTAGGTATGATTGATCTAAATGCTTAATCATTCGAAACATCATACTTTTGTTAGGCATGAAATTTAGGGGGAATTCACTGTATGTTATGAAATTTATGGGGAACCTACATAGGGGGAACCTTAAAAGAGCTAACTATACCTAAGTGAATATGACCAAAAATGTTTTCCCTTGCATCGGTCATACGCACTTAGCACCATACACTTAAAACCTTTTTGACGCTTATTACACAAATCTGTCTTAGCGTCTGCACTTCTTTCAAAATAAACTAAACGCTTAGCTTTATTCCCGGCTAAAGCAGTTAGTAAAAAGACCCTTTTAAAAGCAAGCGTACATTACCCTACGCTAAAACGAGAAAGTGGATTAGTCAATCAATGCAATTAATGTTGACTTGACATTCCTCACCCTTCGCTCAAGAAAACCCATGGGTACTCATCACGTTTTTCAAAGATGGTTCAGCACATGTACACGCGTCAGTACAATTACCATGTATCTTAGACGAATACAACCAGCGCTGAATATTTTAAACCAACAAGTTTAAACCAAAAGTAAAACACTACTACCAAGACATAATGATAAGTACTGGGAAACTGTGTCCTCATATACACCCTGAAAGGAATAATTCTATATGTTACAATGACCGCTAAAGCACAAAATGTTACTTGAAAGAGACTCTCAAGATTCTCAAGCGTCCACATAACACTAAATTGTTTCAAGCGTCATTCTGAATAGGTCCGGACGCTTTAACAAATTTTTGGCGGGCATTTGAATAGTTGTTCAAAATTATGGTTCCCGAACAGTTTTCATAAAGAACGTATCCGCTTTTCATGGGCACATGTATCACTCTCAGTCTCTGTTTCAAACTTTTAATCGGACTTCAAAATAGTATATGTGGCAGTTACTAAAACAAAACGGGCCTATTTAATCTAAATTCACGTCCACAGTTATATTTTAATGGCTGAGATTTATATTCCTCCACGTGTCAACATCTCAAACTTCAAACACACCGAACATTCAAATTGAAGTTTCTGCAGAACACAAACACTCTTATACTCTATTACATTCGTGCAAGAACAAGTCTCTCTCTTTTTCAAAAACAAAAATTTTTTCATTCGTAATCTCTGTCTACTGCTCACTAATGGCACCCAAGAAAGCTACTGCTGGAACCGCTGAAGTTGTTGTCAAGATCACTGAAGGCCTTATAGTTGATTGGAAGTTTCTCTATGAAAACCCCCAAATTGATTTAACGGAAATAATGGATTCTGTAGCAGAGGCTGGGCTTCAGAAATTTCTCACGAAATACTCGTATATGTTTCCTGAAGAACTAGAATTTTTCTGGAGAAATGCTCGACTGTCTGACGATGAGACTTCCATCACTTGTTTGTTTCCTGTCTCCAAGAAGGAATCAAAGACGTTCACTCTCTCTGCGGCCTCTATTGCCCAGAATTTCTCTCTACCTAATGCTGGAGCCACTTTAGACACTATCACTGAAGAACAAATTCAAGAAGTCTGGACTCAGATTTGCGCTTACGATGATGTTCCATACAAACCGTACTTTGAGAAGAAAGATATAGTGAACATGTATCGAGTCTTGGCTGATTTCTGCAGTAAAAACATAGAATGCAGAGTGGGAACCTTCGACAAAATCAACCCAACCCAGTTCCAGATGATGACTGCCATCCTACTCAAGATAAAAATCAACTGGAGCGCCTATATATTCAGCAGGTTCAGAGACAGTCTACGCACTTCAAACAGACCTTATGGTCTAGTTTTAAGTGATCTAATTTTCCGAGCAGAGTGCACCTCTTCAGCAGGAGTCACCGTGGCCAAGCATAAGTTCTATGGGCCAAGAATCATCAATAATCTTTTCAATCCACCCAAAGTTGGAGGTGCTGCTAAGCCTCTCTCTGAGCGCCAAGTTGTCCGAGCAGCGTCAGATGAGGAGGCTGAGCGTCCAGATCAGGAGAAAGCCAAACGTAATGTGAAGCGTCCCACTGTCACAAAGAAACGGGCTCCTCGAAAGCCCAAGGCTCAACCTATCAAAAGCGATGAAGATGACGAGGATTCTATACCCCTCATTAGTCGGAAAGATCTGGAAAAGGTTCTCAAAAATATTGACTTTGAAGAACCTGCAGTTCCACAGACTCAAGCGTTCCCCGCCGAAGGTATAAATGTGAAGCGTATCTTCAAGAGACGTAAGCGTCCAACTGCTGCCATTTTTTCTGAGGCTACACAAAGTGATCAAGCCATAGCTGCTGTCCCGATATCATCCTTTGAAACACCAGTTGATGTCCATCTGGATGTTGATATGGCCCAAATTGTGGCCATCGCACATGAAGCTGCCATCGAATCTACAAATCTCGAGCCTGATGAACCTGAAATCCATAGGGCTCAACCATTGCTTGCATTACCTAGTACAACAAAGGCACGCTCAGAAGGTCAGAGCGATGCTAACGACGTTGTGATTCATCGACATTTCTTCAAGCTGGATCCCTCAAAGACTATCGATCACTCAGTCGATTATTTGCCTCCAGCGCCCGCAGAGACCTTCATACCTGCAGGATACAATGAAGAAAGTCTTATCAATGCCGAAAATGATATCGCCAAGCTCATAAAGTTTGATCTGGCTGTACGCAACCCTCTCTTTAATACAGCCTCCACCCCAGCTGATGAAGCTTACTACACAGCTCTTGAACTCGGGAAGACTCCCAAACACATCCCGGCTTCCGTAACTCTCCAAGCACAGCGGCAAGGAGGCAAGACTCCTAGAGCTGATGTTGATTTAGCTTATTATCTGGACTGTGGGACAAGCAAACCCACTGGCTTCGCTCTCAGAGACTACAACATCAGAGTCTATGAGCGTCAGGATAAGCTTCTGAACCCAACGGAAGAGCTACTAAACAGAGAAGGCTATTCTCACTTTCTAACACTGGTCAAAAGCAAGGAAAACAAGCGCTCAGCTAATCCTCTCCTCCTGTGGAAGAATAAAGGAGTATATGCCGGTGAGCGTCCAGCATCCCTGACCGAGATGATTCAACTTGAAACCGATGCATATTTTGACTGCGTCTGGAACGCTAACTACCAACCCGACAGGTATCGTTTTGAATCCATCTGTGATATTCATCACCAAGGGTTTCGTGCTATACTTAATGCAGGAACTGAGTATTGTATGACTGAGATAAGATGGGCTGAAGCTTACATGGGTGACACGTATAAATTTGAAGACTTGGTTAGTGCTCCCCATCTATTCGGAATAGGGATTCATGATAAAAAGACCAAATTTGCACGCTACATGCTGACGCAGCGCCAGCATAGACTTGGACCCGTTCTGAAGCTGCCTCTGATCCGCCATCAACCTGAACACCGCTTAAGACAAGCGTTGCACAAACTGGCCAACTCTTCTCTACGCTTTGATGATCAAGCGTCCACCAGCGGTTCTTCTCCCCTGTCCTGTCTGAACTGCACCCCTAGCCACTGTGAAGACAACTTTTCTCTCATGATGGCAATTATGCCTCCAGTCTCTCTATTCGACAAAATCTTCACAGACAATCTGCGACAATGGGATGGCTCTCGGATCAATCCTTTTAGAGGATATCCACTTCTTCCGTCTATTCGACAAGAAGTCTTCAGTCACTATGATTTTGTTTTATCGCTGCTAGAAAGATCTCAAGCGCTTGCTTCAGCCATCTACCCATACTTGGAAGAGTATTACCGGCTCCGCGTTCCCGACTCTCGGAAACCGAAGACTCTCCCTACAGATCGGCTAATTGGCTTCTCACAACACTATTGCCCAGATGCCTTATTCTCCATCTGCAAAGCGCCCTCCAAAATCTTTCCCACTCATGTGCTGGATATCCTCGGGCCACTGTATATCAGGGCACTGGATAGTCCTATCAGAACGTTCATTCAAGGTACTTATCTCCCCACTCTACATTTGAATGAACTTCTGCAGACTGCTACGTATCCATATGCAGATGAAACGTTTGCCAGCTTGGACTTTCGGTTTACGGACTTTAGCCAAATAGAATCAGAATTTACTGCAGCACCAGCTGACATGTTACCTGCTCCTGAGCGCTTATTAGAATTACCTCAAGCGCCTCATTCCCCCAGTCCAACTGAATCCGACTCTACTGCATCCACCGAGTCCAACACTGCTCCAGAGCTTCGAGGAACAGTATTTGATCCTACTAATCAAGTACCTATTGAATCTCTCAAACACACATCTCGTTTTAAGCCTCAAGTCCGCACTGCACTTCCCAACGCTCAACCGTCCATGACTGAATGCCTCACTCAAATACAGCAACTATCTACAGCTACTCAGGCAAGTCCTGTGGCTTTAACCAATGATCTACAAGACCGGTTCACGGCTCTCGAGACCTCTCTCACAGACGCTAATCAAGCTCAACTCCTGGTCATGAAAGAACATTTCGACCAGCGTCTAACCACTCTTGAGGCCTGACACGAAAAATCCTTACGTGTATTAAACAGCAAGTGGACTGGTCGTGTGTAGTAATAAAGTGGACAATAAAGTCCGGGTTGTCGAACCTCAAGGACTTGTATTTTAGTTTATGATTTTAAAGCAATTGAAGAACTTAAACTAAAACAAGAATTAACTAAAATATTATGGAAGTAAGATATAAGAAACAAGATGTCGAAATCAAGATAGCTATGGAAAAGAGCAACTAAGACACATGTGTTGGCATAAATTAATCAATTTTCATTATAAACATGTTCTCATATTATTAGACTAATGTTGCTTTGGTGGAAAAAACCTTAAATAATTACTACCCGATTTCTCGGCTGTAATAATCCTATGATTAATTGATGGTTCTCTAGATATGTCTATCCGAGAATCTAACCAACAATCATGCATTCAAGTTCTAGAATTTCCCCGGATTAATCCGGCTAACTGCACCCGGGAATCTCTACCTATCTCTAGGGGCAATTCCCTATTTTTTACGGATTATGTGATGATCCTCTTTGCACCTTAAATTACCTTCTCTCGAATGAATAATTTAAGCAATAAATCATGCATATGGTAGCTAAGCATATGATGCATTCAAACAAGATCAAGACACAAAACAACAATATAATTAATATGAAAAACACAATTTATAACTCAATTATCATAATTTAGCCTCAACATGGCCTTAGTTCGAAGAATCTATTTCATCATAAAAGATAAAAGATAGGAACTTAAATTAAGATTCATATTCATAGACAAAAACAAATCTAAATCTAAGAAACTCCCTCGTATTTTTGATGGTTGAACTTCGATTTTCATCTCTTCCATGCTTCTTGATTTCTTCAGCTTCAAAGGTTCTTGATAATTTTCATAACAAATCTAAGGATGATGAAGATGATGATAGGATGTGTTTAGGCTCCCCCAATGGGGAATGTGTTTTCAAGTGTGTTTGTAGGATGACCTCCAATCCTCCTTTTATAGCCAAAAGAATTCACCAACCAAGAACATGTGCTTCCATTCTCTTTTATTTCCACCTACCATTCTCTTGCTTTCCATCTACCAAGAATGTGAACTACCATTCTCTTGTTTTCCACCTACCATTCTCTTACTTTCCTCCTACCAAGAATGTGAACTACCATTCTCTTGTTTTCCACCTACCATTCTCTTACTTTCCTCCTACCAAGAATGTGAACTACCATTCTCTTGTTTTCCACCCACTAAGAATGGGAGCTGCCACTTTCGTATTTTCCAGCGCAGGGATAGTGTTTTATTCATAAACGTCTCCACAGACCTCCGAATTGGATGATTCAAGTACCCATGTAAAGATAAGACATAGATCTAAAACTTTGTAGAAGGACACTTCATCCAATTCTGTCTCTAAAAATATCAAAATGGCGTTCCAACGTGGAGGTTGTTTCTGATTTGGCGCCCAGGTGTGCGGAAATGGTACTAAAACATGATTTTGGCTAACTCCAACTTATTTCTTGCTTGTTTGGTCGTGGAGGTGTGAAACATCTTGGCGTAAACTTGTTTTATACATCATTTTTCCACCTTTTCTTCAATTGTATCCACTTAAGGCCTGAAATTACTTAATGCATGAATTAAACGCACAAGTGACAAAATCAAGTGATAAATGAACCTAAAACATAAACGCAAAGGGGCTTAAAAACACGTAAAAATGACTCCTATCAAGGCCTCTGTCGCTCAGATTGCTGCTCAAGTCAGTCTTCTTACTCAGCATTTCATACAGACTGATGATGGCAATAAGGGGGAAAAGAAGGGAGAAAAGAGGAAATCGTCAACATCTAAAGATCAAGTTCCTCCTCCACCATCCAAGCGTCAACACATTGATACTTCTCTCACACTGAGTGCAGAACCAAGGTATCCCTATCCCTCTTGGGTAACCACATCGGTTGAAGCGTCCAATAAGAAAGAAACTCCCAGAGTGCTCTATCCAACTCTTCCATTGCCTTCAAGAGCACTGCTTGAACAGTTTGACATTCCTCTTCTCAGAGCATCAATTCCAGAACCATCTGATCCAGCAGTATTAGCCTTAGAAAGAAAAATGTCTGACTTCGACCAAACCTTCAGAATTTGCCTACGATACATAGGCATCAGTCCAGAGGAATGGGATAAACACTTCATTGCCTTTAAGGCACGACAAGTTCAAGAAAACAAGAACATAATCAGTAAAGAGCATGCTGCAATGATGACGTTAGAAGATCAGATAACTGAAGCAATCCGTGCTGAAATGACTAAGAGATACAAGATCAAGCCACGATCTTGATTTTTACTTGTGCCTCTCTCTTTTTAGTTGTAAAATGCCTGTACTGTGAAATACATATATAAAATGCATTCTACAGCTGAAACATCTCGTTAAAGCTCAAACTAACTTACTAACTTACGCTAACCTTCAGGTATCTAACGCTTGAACTAAATAAGTATTGCCATCATCAAAAAGGGGGAAATTGTTAGGAATTTCATATTAGATGTTTTGATGATGACAAATAGGACTTTCTGTTAGACTCCGAAAAGTGTAAAAGCTTTCATAGAATGTTATGTATAAGTACCTGAAAGCTTATTTATCTTAGGCTTATAGTATTTATCTTTGTAGAATTCCTTAGACTAAGTATGTGACACTAAAACACTTAGGAAAATTCTGGGTGAGTCTACCAAGTGATGAAGGTGAAGATCAAGCGTCTAAAGCTACAATGGATAAAGATATCTTGAAGCGTCCGTCAAACGCTTTAGGGATTATCCCAGTGCTCAAACTACGAATGGATAACTCAGGCCGAATACTCAACATCAAGTGAAATGACGGAATTCTCAGTGAGACCATCAAGACAAGATTGAAGAGTAAGCGTCTGAAATAAAGAAAAGAAAGTCAGGATCAGTCCAAGCGTCTGTCCAATACACGAGAATAACTATTCTCTTCAGCAAGCGTCCAAAAAGGTTAAACCAACACACCTACAAAGAACGTAACCTGAAAAGAATTCAAACCCAAAACCATCCAAAGACTTAAAAAATGCATGAATCAAACGGACGAATTATTTCCAACGGAAATAAGACAAGATGTATTAAAAGTCGGATAAGTGCTATTAAAATATAAGCACTATAACTTATGGGCAAGCCATATCTTTGACCTAGACTGTCAGATTTATGAAACCAAGACCATGCCTAACCAATTAAATATACCCAAAGTTAGAAATGTCTGAACTCAAGGAATGTTTGGGGAAACGAGACTCCAACCGAGTCAAACGGACAAAAACCACCAATACCTTATAAATAGCTCTTTCAACAAACAAGTAAACCCATGCACACAAAAAAAATTACCTACTTTGTTGAAAGAAAAGCTTACTAAAAATCATAGCCAAATATCCATATAAGCGTTTCACAAATATTCCAGAGACAGTCACCCATATCTCAAATCCCTTTTTAGAAGAACCTATACTACCATTGAGATATCCCCAAGTTGTTTGAACTTTCCAAAAACAAACAAACCCGTGACCAAAACCATCAACACCTTTCATCTGAGTGAGAAAGCTGGTTGACTTGCAAGCAATATTTTTGTGTAAAAGAAGCTTGTTGAAGTTGATCTCTATTTGAGCTGAAATCTGTGTGACTAAGGAGTTCCGAGATCAAGAGTAACTTGCACCATTTCTGAGTGAAAGAAGCAAGGGGATAAAAGATCTTTAGTGGAGCTGAAATCTGTGTGACCAAGGAGTTCCAAGATCATATCCAATCTCCCTCTATCTTGTAGAAGTCTCTGTGTGACTCTTCGATAATCATCATAGTGGAAAAACCTCCCTGATAAAAGGAGAAGAAGGACGTAGCTGGGATTACATCACCCAGTGAACCTTACAAATATCTTGTGTCATTTACCTCTTTAAGCATTCATTGTTTTACTGCTTTACTATTCATACTGCATACATTCTGATAAAGTCTTAAAACAACTAAGCGACTACTTTCGATTAATTAACTGAACGCTAAGCTATAAAATACTTCCGCTGTGCTAACTCTGATTTAGTGACTAAACTCTGCCCTACTTTGGTAAGCGTTGAAATCACCGAGTCTAAGTTAATGTTTCTCAAGCGTCACATCCAGCGCTCAAACTTGTCAAGCGTTCAAATACTTCAAAGTGATACGAATTTTTAAGAAGTCGAAAAAGACTTCAGGGTCTATTCAACCCCCCCCCCCCCTTCTAGACCCTTTCGTATACCACTTGGGACCAACAAACTCCTTGTTGCGGGAAAGGGAGGTCGAAATGATCCTTGACCTCAGGTCACGGGTCCTTGAGAATGTCATCTCCTCGATCCACCCTGCTTAAGATTTTCCTGATTTTCTCCTTCCTTCCTTTCCTTTTTTATTCCAACTCTCCTCGCCAATTGAGCATACTCCATGTTAACATACTTTTTCGCTCGGCTAAGCAACTCATCGAAATTTCCTGCTGGTTTTTTAGATAAGAATTTGAACAAATCTCCCTCACGCAAACCCTGCGTGAATGCACTTGTTTTTAGATTGGCAGTAGCCGATGGCACTTCCAGAGTAGCAGCATTAAATCTTTTCACATAAGATCGCAAAGTTTCATCGCCTCTATGCTTAATGTTAAAGTGGCTCAGTGAGGTTTTCTCATGCCTTTTGCTACTAGCAAATTGGTGGAGAAATGTTGTGCTAAACTCCAGGAAGGACCCGATAGATCCCTCAGGTAGTTGGTTGAACCACAATTGTGCTGACTTAGACAGCGTTGTTAGGAACACTCGACATTTAATAGCATCCGAATATCTATGTAGCAAAGCGTAATTCCTGAAAGTGTACAAGTGGTCCTAGGGGTCTGATGTACCATCGTAGGTCATCATTGAGTAAATTTTGAAATCCCGTGGCAATTCCTCCTACATAATGGAATTAGTAAAGGGGATTTCTCGATCCATGCGTACTTTTCCTCCAACTATCTTTTTCTCCATTTCCTCTATCCTTCTTTCCATGAGATCCCATTGGTTTGTCATGAGATTTGCTTTTGTCCGTCCCCCTGGATTTTCTCCTGAGGAACGAACTGATTTGTAGCTGTTGACCTCCTTGTCGAGATCTTTCTTTCTCTCCTGCCCTGGGCGAGGGCCCCAAGTTTTCAATTCATATTTTTCCTCCTGCCTAAGAGGTAGCATTCCTCCTTGGATTTTTCCCGACACGCCATGTTGGGCGAGATCCTATTTTCCTTGATTTCTTCCTCATGCAATTTAGTGTGCCTCATCTAGCGACCCTCCTAGGCAGGATATTTCTAAGGGGGTTCTCCCTCTCCGCGTATGTTCATTTGCTCAGCAAATTCCATCCTCCCTGCTCGCTTTCCAGGGCCATTTTCAGGAGTCAACTCCAGATCGATATGAGTATTAGCATTTTCGGGTACTTGCTATACCTAAATTCCTTCCATCCTACCCGGACCATGTGGATCCGGGCTTTTCTTCACGGCCTGGACGACTGCCGCAATTAGCTCCTGCAATTATTCCTTAGTCAGGTGGTAACATAGATGTTAATGGCGCGCCATGGTGCTTGGCGATCGTGGCACCCCCTCGGCGCCTCGGACCATGGCGTGGCGCCCCTCTTCCCTTTGGCGTACGCCATGGGCGCCATCAGCGCCAAGGCGCTCGCCTTTACCGCTATTTTGAAAAAATTAAAATGGTGTGAAATTTGGTCAAAATATGTCAAAAATTATAAAATTGGGCCAAAATTGGGATAAATTACTTCAACCCAAAACTACCCAACATAATTTTAAAACCCTAGTCCTCTCTCTCACCTCTCTCTTCTCAAATCGCGTCTCCCTCTGCTCTCTCTGTCGCGCGACTCCCTCTGCTCTCATCGACCGGAGCTTTAACCATTGCCGTCGCCTTCCGCCGCGTCGGCAGTCAGCAGCTGCAGTAGTGAGTTTTTTTTCTTTTTTTTTTCCACTTTTCAGTTATTATTTGTTATTTTATTATATAGCATATATAACTATATATATATATATATAATATGTGTAGTGTGGGTTTATTGTGAAAACTTGAAAGAAAATGAAATGGGTAATTGGCTAAGCTTACTGCCTAAGGCAACAGGTTTTTTAATTTTTAGTTCTTTTTTTTCCCCATATTTTAGTTATTATTTGCTATTTTTATCTATAGTTATACGGTATATCATATGTTTAAGTGTGTTGAAAGTTGAAAAAAATTTTTGGTAAGTCACTACTAAGGCAGTAAGCTTACTACCTCACATGAGGCATTTCTTCCCCCCCCCCATGTTTTATCTATTTATTCTATTATTAAGTTATCATTATCTATAGTTATATATATATATATATATAATATGTTTAGTGTTTATATTTGTGTTGAAATGTGTATGTTAATGATTGTATGTTGAAATATTGTTGAAAATTGTAGAATTTCGAACTCGAACCGAAAGGATCCAGCATGGCAATACGGGGAATCGCCTGATCCTAAAAATACGAACAATATAAAATGCATCTTTTGTCCGATGGTTACGAAGGGAAGAATCACGAGGCTCATGCAACACTCTGTTGGAGGTTTTAAGAATGTACACCGATGTGATAAATGTCCGGAGAATGTTCGAGAAGATATAAAAGCTCTTACGGAAAAAAAGAAAGTGGTAAAAGAGCAAATGAACGCAATCTCTCATTTTGATCAAGTAGCTGAAGAACGTGAAATGGAACAACGAAACTGTGATCGTAATAGTAAAGGTAAACAAGCTTCAAGCTCGTTGGTTTACTCATCATTCCCACAACCTAAGCCTAAACCTCCAAGGCAAATTGGTCCTCTTGATATATACTACCGAAAAGATGCGGATGAGATTTGTGATGAGAGAAAGAGGAATAGTGCAGGCGCTTTTCCATATAATGAGAGTAGGAAGAGCCTGAGGGATAATGCAGTGCAAAAGTTTGATTGGTGGATGTATGATAAAGCTCTTCCATTCAATGTTGTAAACGGTGACACCATTGGCCCTTGGGTTCAAGCTTTTGACGAATTTGGACCTGATATGAAGCCTCCTACATATCATGAGATGAGGGTTGTTTATTTGAAGAAAGAAATGGAGCGCACAAACAACCTTTTAAAATGCCATGTGGAAGAGAAAACTAAATATGGTTGCACAATTATGGCTGATGGCTGGTCGGATAAAAAAAATAGGTCATTGATTAACTTTCTCGTGAATACACCGAGAGGAAGCAGGTTGATTGAATCACTTGATGTATCAAATAAGTCTCACACGGGTGAGTTTATATTCAGGTTGTTGGATAAAATTGTGCAAAAAGTTGGCGTGAAAGATGTGGTTCAAGTAGTCACAGATAGCGCAAGTTCAAATATTTTAGCAGGTGATAAATTATTATAATTTTTTAAATTAAAGAAAGTATTAAATATTAAAGCTTTTTAATTATAAAATATTTTGATAACATTTAATGTAGAATTTTATCTTATTATTTTATTTAACAGGAAAATTGTTGGAGGCTAAATATCCAAACTTGTATTGGACGCCGTGTGCCGCTCATTGCTTGGACTTGATGGTCGAAGACATCTTTAAAATTCCTTCATTGAAGAAGACCATTGAGAGAGCAATCCAAGTTAGTGGTTGTATTTACTCTAAACTACAATTGTTGAGTATGATGAGGGATTTCACCAATGGCAAGGAAATGGTTAGGGCGGCAAAGACCCGGTGTGCGACCGCCTTTCTAACTTTGAAGCGGTTTCATAAGAGAAAGCAAACTTGAAAAAAATGTTTACATCTGATGCATTCATCCAAAGAAAGTATGCAAAAGAAGAAAAGTGTAAGACGGCTGCTAAAGTGATATTGATGCCTTCTTTTTGGAACAATGTTCTTTATGCAACTAAAATTGTTGGTCCATTAGTGAAAGTTCTTAGGTTAGTAGATGGGGAGAAGAAGCCTCCAATGGGATATATATGAGGCAATGGATAGGGCTAAGGAAGCAATAAAAGACTCTTTTAGAGGAAATGAAGAAAGGTATGCCGAGATTTTTAAGATCATTGATAGAAGATGGGAAATCCAGCTCCACCGACCTTTACATGCAGCTGGTTACGTCCTTAACCCAGAGTTATTTTTTGCAAACACAAATGAAGACCAAAAGGGAAAGCTTATGAATGGTTTTTATGCTTGTCTCTCGAGATTAGCTCCAGATATTGAGACAAAAGATAAGATTGTCGGGGAGCTATCGATCTACATGAGAGCCGAAGGACTTTTTGGAATACCCACGACTATTAGACAAAGACCCTAAAATCACCCGGTAATAAGCATTTTTTATATTTATTTTACAAGTTAAAATGCTTTATTACTTATTTTTGACCGCCTAACATTTGGATTTCCATTTCCTTGTCAAATTTAGCTGATTGGTGGATCTCTTTTGGAGTAAATTGCCCAAGTATACAAAAGTTTGCCATCAAAGTACTCAGTCTTACTTGTAGCTCGTCTGGATGTGAGTGAAATTGGAGTATATTTGATCTTGTAAGTATAATTTACAATTTCACATATTAAAGTACTTATATTATTAAAGTAATTATATGTAGAAATTAAAATTTTCTAAACATAAACTTATACAGGTTCATCCCAAGAAGGGAAATAGGTTGCTTCACAAAAACATGAACGACTTGAAGAGATACAATAGAAGTCTAATTCGTCAAATACAATAGAAGTCTAATTCGTCGTTATGATGAGCGTAATTTGATTGATCCAATTTCTCTTGAAGAGATAGATGAATCAAACGAGTGGTTAGTAGGAGAAATGGAAGAAGATGAGAACAATTTTGTACATGGTGAGAAGGATGATTTAACTTGGAATATGGCTTCACAAGCGGTTGGAGTGGATAAAGATGCATATGCTTTTAGATCACGACCTTCAAGAGCTCCACAAGTGTGTACAAGAAAGGCATCTTCATCAAAGGCATCCTCATCATCAAAAGCATCTTCATCAAAGACAACAAAAAAGGCATCTAAGCACGACGCATTGCATTTAATTGATGTAGAAGGCGATGATGGGTATGAAGGAGAGGATGATGATATCATTGGTGAGGCCCATGAGGATGAGGATGAGAATGATGATGGTGATGGTGACGGTGATGGTGATGAGGAGGAGGAGGAGGAGGATGTCGAGTTAGCAAGTTTAGAATATTTAGATTTAGATGATTAGAGTATTAATTTAAAATGCTAGACTGTTTCTATATTTATTATGTTGAACTGCTTATGCGTGACATTAGTTTGTTTTATTTTTATTTGTCTTTTAAATACTTGTTATTTATATTATGGTTATTATTGTTAAAAAAGTAGCATATTATTTATTTTATTAATATGCATAATTAATTTTTTTCTTCGATAAGGCGTGCGCCTCGCCGCGCCTTGCGCCATGGGACCCTTGTTGCCACGCTGCGCCATTCGCCATTAACAACTATGGGTGGTAAGATGACGCAATTTGCAAGGAGTTTTCCATCCCTACAGCATGGATTCCAGGTGATGTAGAGATTCCATCCCCTCCGGTCGAGACTCCACCCCCACGTGCTATGGGGGTCTCCTGTAATTCTCCAAGCAATTGCCTAACCAGGATGACTGGGGTTTCAGGAGCGTTATTACCTCCCGTCGCCGGGAGTAACGAACCTTTGTTCCCCATACCTTCCATAGTTTCGTCTATTTCCTCGAGATTGTGACCTGCCATCAAGCTTGCAAAAAGAAGAGAAAAATTATGAATAAATACAAAAATGTTACCTCACGCCTTGAAGCTCAATTTCCCACTAACGGAGCCAATTGATGCACGTGGGATTTACACCAATAATATTTATATATTATTATGCAAGAAATTGAGTATAAAAGCAATAAACTACAAGAAAATTAGAGAGTGAAATGAGTAAAGATGCAAAAGTTGTTTTATTGTTCATCAATATTGAATATTTATACAAGCTAGATGACTTCTATACAATTTTGGTAAGATAATCCTGTTGACTTCCTTCCTGCCTCTATTTATGGTAGCTGGAGCTATTTTTGAAAGCTTTAGGTGTCCTGAAATCATGCTAAAATGCGTCCTGTCAGGTCCTTATTTAGCAAGGTTGAATCTTCCTGGTTTGGTAAGTGTTTGACCAATTTTCCTTGATTGATATTTGATTGGATGCTTGATTGGATATTGTCTCTTGATTGGTTCTTTTCCTTCTATGGCTTTGACTTGGGCTCCACTCTTGCTAGTTGGATGAGGCCGAAAACATAAGTATTTGGGCCGAAATATTGTAATAATATAGGAAGAATATAAAATATTCTTAGGGTTTATCAGCTTGGCTCAATAGACAATATCGACCCACATCAATCACCTAAAAGTCTGTCAAAATCTTCTACATTTGATTCAGAAGATTGTTCTGGTAGATTTGCATCTCTCATCTCTCCTATTATTTGAAATAAATCATCCACTGTTTCAATATCATCATCATGATCCCCAACATCAAAATGATCATTTTGTATAGGATCATTATTATAAGTATTGTTTGGTTTAAAAGAAAATGAACGTGGAATTGTAGATTCTCCATGATATATACATTCCTTATAATACATATAAAACCCTTTCAGATGCAAGTCTCTTTTAACTTCAAGAAGGCTGTTACGTTTGGTGTTTCGACAATCATTGCATGGACATAGGATTTTACCATCACAACAAAGTACATTCTCCCTTGAAAACTTCAAAAATGAATCTACACCATTAATATATATAGAACTAAATCTATCTTTTTCATTAATCCAACCTCTTTCCATAGCTGCACCAATGAGCAATTCTAATATTTAGTTGTAAGATATCAACATTAATTTGTTAATAGCATAAAATATACATGAGAATTACTGGAAACACTCAATGTGATCATCATGCAATGAATCAAACAATAAAAATATTTTTCTATCAATATTATGGAAATATATATATAAAAAAGGAGACAATTACAATGACCTCCCCTGATGCATGAGCTAATTACAAGCCCCTCCCCTCAACTATACATAATTACAAACACCTCCCCTTCCGTCAACATCCGTCTTACAATTTACCCCCTCCATTAACTTTTTTTATCTAAAAAAGCTGACATCATTGTCAAAGCATTTCATAAATCCAATTTTACCTTGCATTGACTTCATCTGGAAGTTGCGTATTTCATAAAAACTGACTTCATTTCATCTATTCCGTTAGGTTTTTGGATGGTTTCTGGACGAAAGGGGATGTCTTTGTAATTACACAAGTTGAGGGAAAGGTGTTATAATTAGTTCATTCATTAGTGGAGATCAGTGTAATTATCCTAAAAAAACCAGAGGTGTACCATGAATAAAGTAATTCATTTCACATAAGTCATATTGAATAGTGGTATCACATAAAATTCTATAATTTAGTATGAAATTCTAGGGAACATAATTAAAAGAAGTCATAAAATATGAATAAATAAAGCTTATATCCAGCATAGTCTATTATACCTTTCACGTGAGATCCTCAACACCGGACTAGATAAATTGCTATCATATAATCAAGTCTGCAAAAGTAAAACAAGTAAGTTATAGAATAAGGGTTTTTGAAGTACATAAAGATGGTTTAAGGAGGATTAGTCCATAACTGAAAAATAAATTTAAAA
>WHWC01000224.1:0-40602 GCA_019426215.1 Buddleja alternifolia
TTTGGTCAAACTTCGTTTGACTTATTTTTTCACCAAACAGGTATTTTCTGGCCAAACATTTTTGACAACTACATTGCCTACACCACCTTACACCCTTCTCCACTTTTGACTTACTTTTTTGTATTATATAAATTTTATATTATATTTTTCAGTCATTAACTAATTATAAACATAACTTTTCAGATAAAAACTTACGTGATTTGACTGCTACAGTAACTTTTATCTCTTTTAAAAATAAAATCAAACACAAAACCAAACACATTTTCACCAAAGTACACAACTCCCAATAAATATTTTTACCAAAATTTTCATTAAAAAATCCCTCCAAAATAGAAACAAACATAGCCTATGTTATTGGGTGATTTAGGTCGATAGTGAGTTTTTTGGATTTGAAAAACACCGGTGGTGGGAAGTAGTGAAATGGACGAACCGAAAGGTTTGAAAATGGAGTAACAACTCGGACCGAGATGGGTTAGTAAAACCCAAAAAAGACCCACTGTTCGGCCCGAATCGCTGGACGAAACGGGCCAAAAGGCCCGCGCGTGTCCAGCATGTGCTGTTTTGCAGGCCAGGCCCGCGGGTCGGGCCTCCCAAGCCCGACCCAGTATTTCGCCGTGATTATGATTTTAATATTTTAATGTTTCTGAAAATTAGATTTTTGGAAATTTATAATTTTGGAAATTATTATTTCTCCTTGGAAAATAATTTTTTGTGAAAAATACAAATTATCCCAAATATATTGCAATTTATTTTGAACCACAGGTAGGTATATTTTGGATGTCGCATATTATATGGCTTGACATGATTTTATGCGATTGGATGAGCCACGAGCCTAGTCTAGTCTTTGGTTTTCGTTGTATGTAATTTTGATGGGTTGTAAAAATAGCCGGTTTCTTCTGTCTTTAGATTAGTAGAATGTAATTAGTTTATAGTCTATGTAATTGAAGACGAAGGTCAATTGAAGACTTGTATGCAGTGGCGATCCATTGTAAGGTTATTTTATTTCCTAGAAGTCCATCCCACTTTGGCTTAGTGGGTTGATTAGGTTAAGGCTCGAGGTAGTTCATCCTAATTTACCGCTTTGTGGATGGTTTAATTTTTTTGTCTATATATATGTGATGTGTTTGGAATGCATGCATAGGATAGAAAAGTAAACAAGATAAATTTAATCTGGTGAGACTAATATTTTATGCAATGCCTTCCTGAGAAAATATTAGGCCTATATGGAATTGAAATTGGATTTTTCTTCTATGCCTTCCGTCATAAGTGGCAACATGTGAAACGCGGTTGAGGCTAGGTGAATCACTCATATAATTGGGGATTAACCTAGTCGAGATAGGCTGTGATTGTCACTAAGTATAGAAATGCTCTGTGGGATCTAATCACTAGTTGTACACTAATATAATTGGGCAATGAATTGAGAGGATTGATCATAGAATATTTGATGGCTTTGGCCTAACATTGATGTAGCATATTGGACACCCATATAATTGGGCCATATGTGAAAGATGAGGTAAAACAATCTTGAGAACCATCCAACGAGGTGGGGGAGAGGCCACTATCTAAATGGATCAATCATACTCATATAATTGGGGTGACTTGATTAATTTAAATAGATCTCAAGCCCACTAAGGGAAAGTAATTTTTCCTCGAATTCTATCCAGAGGGTGGTGGAATTTAGAAAAATAGTGGGAGGCTTGTACAATTAAAGACCAGATTGTATGAGGACTTTATTTTAGAAAGAATGCTAATATATCTGCCTCGAAACCTTTGTAGATCATTGTGAGAAATGTCTAATCCATTCAAGAGCTTAATTGAAACCAATAAGTTAACTGGGCCATACTTTGAGGATTAGCTTCGAAACCTTAGACTCATCCTCCAAACTGAGAAAAGAGAATACATTATCTCAACCCCTATTCAAGTTGAACCTGATGATAGTGCCACGAATGATTAGAAGGATGAGTATCAAACATGGAAAGAAGATGATATGCAAGTAAGATGTCTCATGTTGGCATCAATGTCAAACGAGTTGCAGAAACTGTTAGGTATATGCCCTAGATGCCAATGAGGACAAATAGTTCGATTAGGGTATCTTATTATGTTGTACAAAATGGTATTAAAAAAAGCATCTGTATTTTGTTCATATAAATCTTTATGGCATCTAAATAAGTATTGAACATATAGTCCATCTGAATAAAGGTTTGTCTCTTTGCCCGTTATGGAATAAACACGTGGCATGGGAAGAGTCTTACACCTTATCACTTAAAAGGGTTCGCAAGTCAAAGAATCTTAATTGGGCATTAAGATTCCACTTGTATGACACATGCTCTGACGATGAGTGCTAGTCGAACACTATAGGGATAGTGGGAGCAAGTATCATAGATATGTCAATGGAATTGACATATTCGAACATGGCTCGTAGTAATCTGATCACATGGGTATTTACTCAGTGACTGTCAATGATTGGATTACTGATCGAAATAGTATGCGTGAGCCTTAGACCTGAGGGTTCATGATCAATGTGCTTGTATTATTGGATCTGCTACCAGAGTAGTCAGGCCTATATCACCTGTCGGTGGGGTCGACCTCGAAGTGAGATATCAATGAGACAAGTAGCAGTTGATCAGTGATCGCCAAGATGGGATTCACTGTCTCGATAGTAAACGAGTAAGTATCCTGTGCGATTATAGGCTGATAAAATTATAAAGTCTTTAGCCAAAGCATAACAACTAACTCATGTGGGACATTGAGGGTAGTTTAGTAATTTCATTATGCTATAATCTAATGCACAGTATCAAGTTTAGTCAGTTTGACATTTTCCATGACTTTCACTTGATCGGGATACATCAGTGAAGGGCTTATACTCATACGACATTTATGATCAAGAGGTTCGTAAAATGATTCATTCATTTCATACTAAATTGGGTTACGATGTGAGTCCATGGGACTGACTAGGTGACACACACATCCTTAGGTAATTCCTCCCTTTGCCAATTGAGACGAACCTAAAGAGTCGCGCTATAAGAAACGAACGGGATGTATCTTTTTGTGTAAATCTTTTAGAAAGAATTAAATGGATTGATTGATTTAATTAGATTAAATCAATTGATTAAATATTTAATTTAATTAGTATATTAATTAAAAGGAATTAATTAATAGTATACATTATATTTAAATTAAATATATACAGATGGGCTAGAAATTAGACAAGCCAATTAAAAGCGCACCCAGTCCAAGGAAGCCCTAGGAGGGGCGGCCACTTAGGGTTGGAGTAGCCTCCAACTTGTTTCACAAGCTAGTTGAGTTTAAAAGGACTCCTACAGTGGAACAAACCCTAAGAAGAAAAGAAAGAAACACAACACAAAAAGAAAAGAACTCTCTCCCCTCTCTCCTCTCTAGCCGTCCACTACTGCAAAGAAGGAGGAGTTTCGTGATCTTTAGAAGGCTCATTTCGTGTGAAGCTTTAGAGACAAGAGCCCTTGGAGGATTCCTGTTTTGCAGAATCAGTAAACGAACCAAAAAGGTATTTTTATTCGTTCTAATTTTCTCGAAACCCATTAAAAATCATCAGATCTACTTTTGTGATCTGCCGGTAGGAATCCTCAAGTCTTCCGCTGCAATTCTCTGTTTTCATGTATAGGATTCCTAACAGTGGTATCAAAGCCGACTTAAACGGATCTGATGATTTTTGCGTTTAAGATTATGTTGGTTAAAATTGGATTTTTAAAATTTGATTTTATATGTTTAATATTCGTTGTTAAATTTGAAATTTTGAAAATATTCATCGCCTAGAAATCGTCGCACGATTACATGTTTTTTCACCGCCGGCAACGGCGAACCGAGGTGGCACCACTGTGTGTTTTTGAAGCACACGTGAGCACCACCGCTGCTCGTGTAATTAGAAAAACAAAAAAAAAAGGAAAAGGGGGTAGGGTGGCGGCACTGATTTGCGCTGCCACCACGGTGACAGAACTAGGGCGGCATCAGTCGCCCTAAGCGTGCTGGGCCTTAGCCCGGCGCACTGACTAACGGGTGCTGGGCCCAGCCCAGTATATTAATATATATATAAATTAATAAATATTAGGGTTTGACACTAATAGACAAATTCGACCCGTGATTTGTCGAAACCCCTTTTTCCTAAAATGTTTTTCTTAATATTAAATTGGATTTAATTAAGTTAAAATTGGATTTGATTTTAATATTAAATTGGATTTAATAATATCATAAGTTAAATAGAATTTTTATTTAGGATTTGCGACGACTAAATAAATAGGATTTATTTTAGGTTGATTATATTTTTTCAAAATAAATTAGGAATAAGTTTGACTTATTTCCTAAATAATAAATTGGGTTTATTTCCTTTTAAAATTGAAATTAAAATTCATCTTTTCTAATTAAATTAGATATAATCGGTTTTTGAGTTTCTTTTCGATTTTAAACTCAACCAACATAAACTTAAATAGTTTTGTTACATGCTTTGATGTATGTTGTGGTGCATGCTTCCATGGACTTAGGGTTTTACCGCTTTAGTATTATCTGGGTTGTATTGGGCAATTGCCCCCCAGTTTGTACTTTTAATTTTGGTAGTATGATGTATAGGGTGCTTTCTGAGTTGTGTATATTAGAGGTAGGACCTTTTCTAGCTTGGAGGTCGAAGATCTATTAGAAATTAGATTTGTAATAGACCCCTTTCCCCTGATTGATCTATTGGCTTGGATCAATCTAGAATGTCCATGGAAATGCATGTTGTTAGAATAACTAGGTTTTTCTATGTATGCATGATTATAAGCCATATATGTGCATAATAAATTAATGTGCAAAGTGAAACCCTAATTTTTCAAAAAATTCTCCCACATTAAATACTAAGTAAGTAGGGGATATTAGATATCCTGGCTCTCCATCAAACTTAGAAAAGATGGGATTAAGAGTTATGCATGGCGTCGTACCGACTAATGGGGGTTATGCATTAATTCATAATCCATATCTCTTCAAGTGCATTTGATGCCATCGGTCGAAGCATATCTTATCCCATACATCGTTACAAGTTGCAAGATAAGATTCAATTGTTAGATCGATAGGAGTTGATGGGAAAGTACTTAGATGGATCACCACTAATATTTCGTTACAGGCTGAGGTTGAGTGATCCATGAGCCAAAGGTAGATTGAATCATCAGTAAGACTGGTTGACATGGCATGTCACTTCAAACGTTCCAATGAGCCATACATCGTTACAGATTGCAACTCATTGAAATTTTTGAAGAACTCAATCACTCACTATGAAATCTTTCCAACGAGATTTCCGTTCATTGTAGTGGGAGTGCAATAGTTCGAAAAATGTAGTGGGAGCCAAATCAAAAATTAAAGTCCTAATTTTTACTTGGGTACAACATAATTATCTAATTAAATCTTGGTTAATTTTCTACAATAATTTTATCTCTCCCAAAAGGGTTAATAACCCTCTATCCATACTACTTGAAAAGAATGCCCTCACTGGACCTAAATTTGCCGACTGCCTCAGAAACCTAAGGATTGTCCTTAGCTTAGAATCACTGGGCTATGTACTCGAGTGAAATCGTCTCCCTATCCCTGGAGACGATGACGATGAAGACGCCCATGATAACTATAACACTTGGATCAAGGATGATACTCATGTTAAAGGTTACATGCTCGGCTCCATGAGCAACGACCTGCAGCGATCCCATGAAAACATGGATGACGCAAAGTCAGTGTTGCTGCATCTCAAGGAGTTGTATGAAGAGCACAGTAGGACTGCTCGGTATAACATATCAAGAGAGCTCTTTGGCGCAAGGATGGGAGAAGGTGAAGATGTGGGCACCGACGTCATAAAAAAGATTTCCATGATCGAGAGATTGGAAGCTCTTGATTTCACCATGGACTTCCACCTTCAGACAGATCTCATTCTTCAGTCACTCCCCAAATCCTTTTCACAATTTATTGTGAACTTCAACATGAACGACATTGAGTGCACATTAGCTGGGCTATTGAACAAGCTCTCAACTGCTCAAGGGCAGATGAAGCCCAAGAGGAAGGAAGTTGCTTTAGCCGTTACCACGGGGACATCCAAGCCCTTCAGAAAAAAGAAGGGCAAAGGCAAAAAGCAATTGGGAGTGTCTCAAACGTCGAGTGATACAGGCAAAGAGAAAACAAAGGGTTCAAGGGAAGAGGACCAAAGAAGACAGACAAATGTCTTCACTGCCATGAGATGGAACACTGGAAACGTGACTGTCCCAAGCTGAAAGCAGAAATAGCTTCAGGTGTAGATCTTAATGTTTTAGAAACAAATTGTTCTGTTACCATATTTTCAACTTCCTGGATTCTAGACTCTGGGGCTAGTGCTCACATATGTGTTATGAACTAGGAGCTGAAAAGAAGTAAGAAGCTGGAGCATGGTGAAGTGATGATCAATGTTGGCAGCGGTCATAGTGTAGCAGCCTCACACATTGGCACCACTTCCCTTAGTTTATCATCTGGACATTTATTATATTTAGACAATTGCCTTGTTTTGCCCAACGGGCTTAAGAATATTGTTTCAATTCCTGTTTAGTTAAGAAAGGTTATTTATATTCCTTTATGAACAATTCTTGTGACATTTATTTTGGAAATGAATGTGTTGGCATTGCGTCTTTCATAAATGGTTTATATTGTATTAATGTCCAAAATGATTGTAATATTAATGCTGTAACAAGAAAACGCAGAATGTATGATACAAACTTGAGACAACTATGGCACTTGAGACTAGGTCATGTCGGGGACCAAAGACTACACGAGTTAGAAAAAGATGGAGTCATAGACTCGTTGGGATCAGATCCCTGTCCCACTTGTGAGTCTTGTATCCAAGGCAAAATGACTAAGTCCCCTTCACAGGGAATTTTGAAAGAGCCAAATAAGTCTTATGTCTAGTTCATACTGATGTGTGCGGACCATTTGGAAATATGGCCCGCGGTGGTTTTCAGTACTTTATCACATTTACTGATGACCATTCTAGGTATGGCTACGTGTATTTAATGAACTACAAGTCTGAATCATTGAAGAAATTTATTGAATTCAAGACTTTAGTCGAAAACCAAATCGGGCATCATATCAAGACACTTTGGTCTGACTGCGGTGGCGAGTATATGAATGCGGAGTTTGACCAGTTCCTTCGGGAACATAGCATATTGTTACCGAACACTATTGGACATGGTTCGATCCATGCTCAGCTACACAAATTTGCCTATTTCACTGTGGGGACACGCCCTGCTTACAGCAACTCACATTCTGAATAGATGTCCCTTCAAATCTGTTCCTAAAACACCGTATCAGATATGGCGTGGAAGGAAGCCTAATCTGAAACACATAAGAATATGGGGTTGCCCAGCTTACGTGAAAAAGACTAAGGCAGAGAAATTGGAGGCTAGGTCCATAAAAGGGAGATTCGTTGGATATCCCGAGGATTCCATGGGATGCCTTTTCTACCTACCCGATGATCAGAGAATCATTGTTGCCTTACAGGCAATCTTTCTCGAAGAAGAATTCATTTGAGAAGGAGGAGCTGGTAGAAGTATTGTTCTACAAGAACAAAATGAATCCCCTGTGAAAGACACCGTTCAAGAGACCCAACCCGACCCAGAAACGACACAACCATTAGTGCGCAGGTCTACTAGAGTATCTCAAACGCCTGCGAGATATGGTTCTCTGCTACAAGGAGAGCATAATTTGTATGCAGTAGCAGAAGGAAACCATGGAGATGATCCCTCTAGTTATGACCAGGCAATGATGGATATGGATTCTGCAAAATGGCATGAAGCTATGAAAGTGGAAATGGATTCGATGTATTCAAACCAAGTCTGGAATCTAGTAGATCCTCCCAAAGGTATTGTACCTATTGGATGCAAATGGATCTATAGGAGAAAGATAGGTCCGGATGGCAAGGTGGATACCTAGTGGCGAAAGGGTATAGTCAGAAGGAGGGCATTGACTATGAGGAAACCTTTTCACCAGTAGCTATGATCAAATCCATTAGAATTTTACTTTCAATAGCTGCATACCTGGATTATGAAATCTGGCAAATGGATGTAAAAACTGCCTTCCGGAATAGATTCCTCGAGGAGGATATCTATATGGAGCAGCCCAAAGGTTTCATATCCAATACTGATTCTCACAAGGTCTGCAAGTTAAATAGGTCCATTTATGGACTGAAGCAGGCCTCTCGCAGTTGGAACCTTCGTTTTGATGAAGAAGTACGAAACAACGGCTTTATAAAAAACGAGGATGAACCATGTGTCTATAAAAAGGTCAGTGGGCGCAAGATATCATTCCTGGTACTATACGTGGACGACATTCCACTTATAGGGAATGATACAGGTTTGCTTACTTTGGTTAAGATATGGCTTTCAAGCATATTCTCCATGAAAGACTTAGGAGCAGCTACCTATGTCCTAGGACTTCGAATCTACAGGGATAGATCGAATAAGACAACAGGTCTCTCCCAAGCCCTCTACTTAGAAAAGCTCCTAAAGCGATTTGGGTTGGAAAATTCTAAAAGAGGTCTTTTGCCCATAAGACATGGAATTCATCTCTCCAAAAAGATAAGTCCTCAAAGTGAGGAAGATCGAAGAGAGACGAGTACCATCCCCTATGCCTCGGCAGTGGGAAGTCTCATGTACGCTATGTTATGCACGAGACCAGATCTTGCATACGCTGTGAGCGTAGTAAGTAGGTTTCAAGCTAACCCAGGCAAAAAACATTGGATAGCCGTGAAATCAATCTTAAAGTACTTGAGAAGAACTAAAGATATGATCCTCACATATGGCGTTGGAGAAATGAAAGTGGATGGTTATACTGATTCAGATTTCCAATCTGACATCGATGACCAAAAATCCACTTCTGGGTTCATATTCACTTTGAACGGTGGAACAGTGTCTTGGGAAAGTTCCAAGAAAAGCACAACTGCCAATTCGACCACTGAAGCTGAATATATGGCAGCATCGGAGGCAGCTAAGGAGGCTGTTTGGATAAAGAAGTTCATTACTGAACTTCAAGTTGTTCCTAGTATGTAGCTTCCGTTGCCACTATGGTGTGACAACAACGGAGCCATCGCGCAAGCAAAGGAACCAAGGTCTCACAACAAATCTAAACACATAGAGAGGAGATATAACATAATTCGAGAAATCGTTGGAAGAGGCGATATCGCCGTGCAGAAAATAGCCTCAGCGGATAATGTAGCGGACCCACTTACTAAGCCATTAGCGCAGGCAGTGCTAAAACAACATCCTGAGAAGATGGGTATAAGATACCAAAGCGATTGACATGAAGTGCAAGTGGGAGATTGTTGGGTATATGCCCTAGATGCCAATGAGGACAAATAGTTAGATTAGGGTATCTTATTATGTTGAAGGCATCTATATTTTGTTCATATAAATCTTTATGGCATCTAAATAAGTATTGAACATATAGTCCATGTGAATAAAGGTTTGACTCTTTGCCCTTTATGGAATAAAGACGTGGCATGGGAAAAGTCTTATACCTTATCACTTAAAAGGGTTCGCAAGTCAAAGAATCTTAAATGGGCACTAAGATTCAACTTGTATGACACATGCTCTGACGCTGAGTGCCAGTCGAACACTATAGGGATAGTGGGAGCAAGTATCATAGATATGTCAATGTAATTGACATATTCGAACACGGCTCGTAGAAATCCGATCACATGGGTATTTACTCAGTGACTGTCAATGATTGGATTACTGATCGTAATAGTATGCGTGAGCCTTGGACCTGAGGGTTCATGATCAATGTGCTTGTATTATTGGATCTATTACCAGAGTAGTTAGGCCCATATCACACTTCGGTGGGGTCGACCTCGAAGTGGATATCAATGAGACAAGTTGCAGTTGATCAGTGATCGCCAAGATGAGACTCACTGTCTCGATAGTAAACGAGTAAGTATCCTGTGCGATTACAGGCTGATGAAATTATAAAGTCTTTGGCGAAAGCATAACAACTAACTCCTGTGGGACACTGAGGGTAGTTTAGTAATTTCATTATGCTATAATCTAATGCACAGTATCAAGTTTAGTCAGTTTGACATTTTCCATGACTCTCACTTGATCGGGATACATCAGTGAAGGGCTTATACTCATACGACATTTATGATCAAGAGGTTCGTAAAATGATTCATTCATTTCATACTAAATTGGGTTACGATGTGAGTCCACGGGACTGGCTAGGTGACACTCACATCCTTAGGTAATTCCTCCCTTTGCCAATTGAGACGAACCTAAAGAGTCGCGCTATAAGAAACGAACGGGATGTATCTTTTTGTGTAAATCTTTTAGAAATAATTAAATGGATTGATTGATTTAATTAGATTAAATCAATTAATTAAAAGGAATTAATTAATAGTATATATTATAGTTAAATTGGATTTAAATTAAATATATACAAATGGGCTAGAAATTAGACAAGCCAATTAAAAGCCCACCCAGTCTAAGGAAGCCCTTGGAGGGGCAGCCACTTAGGGTTGGAGTAGCCTCCAACTTGTTCCACAAGCTAGTTGAGTTTAAAAGGACTCCTATAGTGGAACAAACCCTAAGAAGACAAGAAAGAAACCCAACACAAAAGGAAAAGAACTCTCTCCCCTCTCTAGCCGTCCACTACTGCAAAGAAGGAGGAGTTTCGGGATCTTTAGAAGGCTTGTTTCGCGTGAAGCTTTAGAGACAGGAGCCCTTGGAGGATTGCTGTTCTGCAGAATCAGTAAACGAATCAAAGAGGTATTTTAATTCGTTCAAATTTTCGTGAAACCCATTAAAAATCATCAGATCTATTTTTGTGATCTGCCGGTAGGAATCCTCAAATCTTCCGCTGCAATTCTCTGTTTTCATGTATAGGATTCCTAACAGAAACAACATGAGACAATCGAGAACGCATCATCCATCCTCTTACACTTGACTGAACTCTATCGAACTCGAACAAAGAGGGAACGGTATGATGTTTCTAAGGAACTGTTCAAGACCCGAATGAATGAAGAGCCATGCTTAAGACGATCAGGCTAATTGATAAATTGGCTAGTCTAGGCATTCCACTTGACAATGAGCTATCAGTGGATTAATCCTTCAGTCACTTCTAAAATCATATGAAAACATGTTGAAGACTGTTGAGAGCACGGTTCAAAAGGATAAATTAGTATTGTTTGTTGATGACTCGTCTCGACCATTGGCCTGAAAGGGCAACATGAATGGAGAGAGTAAGAAATAAAAGAAACTAAGGGAAAATGGAGGAGTGAGGAAGGCTAAGAAATCTGACAATGGCTTCAAGTGTGGAAAACTTGGACACTGGAAGAAAGACTGCAAGGAGCCACCAAAGGCTCAAGGTGCGTTCTTTGTTGAAGTTAATATTAGTGTTAACATTGCTCCTTGGATACTTGACACTGGGTGCGGTATTCACCTTGACAATGATTTACAGGGGATGGTAAGAAGCAAGGCGCTAAGTAAAGGGGATGGTTTCTGCGAAGGCCATTGGGACAGTCCACTTAGCTTTAGGGAGTAGGATTTTGATTTTAAATTTTGTCTATTTTGTACCCGAGATAATAAAAAATATCATATTCATTCCGATTTTAGATGGAGAAGGATATCGTTTTGAGATTCATTATAATAGATGCTCTTTGTTTTATGAATCTAATCTTATTATAGTGTCAAAATTATAAGATGGTCTTTATACGATTTCCCCAACTTATCCTACTCTCAATATTCAACAAAGTAACAAACAAAAATTAGATAATTCCATAAGTACATCAACTTGGCAGGCTAGGCTAGGTTATATCCCTTAAGAAAGGATACGCATATTGGCAAATCAACTTGGTCTTGGAGATCTAGACGAAATGCCAACTTGTGAATCATGTCTTAAGGGAAAGATGACTAAGACACCATTCACTGGGTCAATGGCGATGCAAGTGGAGTTTTGAACTTGGTTCATACTGATGTATGTGGGCCACTTAACATAAATGTTTGAGGTGGTTTTAGCTATTTCATAACATTTACCGATTACTTCTCGCAGTATGGTTATGTGTACCTTATGAGGTACAAGTCTGAATCCTTTGAGAAATTCAAGGAGTTTAGACATGAAGTAAAGAAACAAATTGATAGAAGTATGAAGACTCTTTGATCGGATCGAGGAGGTGAATACTTATCCAATGAATTTTTGGATTATCTAAAAGAGAATGGGATTATCTCGCAGTGGACTCCGCCTGGCACGCCTAAACTAAATGGGAAAGTTGAGCAAAGGAATCAAAATTTATTAGACATGGTTCGATCCATGATGAATCACACTGGACTTCCTTCTTCAATATGAGGTTATGCTTTGACGACTGCAACCTGCTTGTTGAATAGGGCACCGTCTAAGAGCGTGCCTAAGGTTCCATATGAAATGTGGTATGGTAAGACACCCTCATATAATCGCCTAAGGGTGTGGGGGTGTGCTGCTTATGTCAAGCAGCAAGTGGGAGACAAACTGGATCCGAGATCCACGTTGTGTAAGTTTGTGGGGCATCCAAAAGACTCTTTTGGATACTACTTCTACCATCTTTTGGATCAAGTCGTAATTGTTTAAAGGAATGCAACCTTCCTGGAGAAGGATTTTCCATTGGATGGGAATAACGAGATTGTAAACTCGAGGAGACTCAAAGCACTGAGATACCTCAACACACAAGAAGTGATTCATGAAAAACAAGCCGAAAGTACACAACCTCTGAGGAGATCCGAAAGGATTCCAAGGGCACCCAAGAGATAGGTTGGCCATTTGCAAGAAAGCAAGTCAGAGGATTCCTTTTGAACTTAGATCCAAAGAGTTATAGGGAAGTGATGTTGGACATCGATTCAAAAAGTTGGCTAGAAGCTATGATATTTGAGATGGACTGCATGCACTATAACAAGGTTTAGGCCTTGGTAGACCCGCCATATGGGATCAAACCCATAGGCTACAAGTGGGTGTACAAGGGGAAAACTTGGAGCTGATGTAGAGGTGGCGACCTATAAAGCGTGCCTTGCGGCGAAAGGGTTTACTCAAAGACAAGGTATTGATTATGAGGAAACCTTCTCACTAGTGGTGATGCTGCAATCCATAAGGATACTTCTAGCCATATCTGCACATTTCGATTATGAAATTTGGCAGATGGATGTTAAAACTGCATTTCTCAATGGAGAAATTGAGGAGGAAATATATATGCAGCAGCTAGAGGGTTTTACATCCAAGGAGAGTGAACACAAGGTGTGTAAACTCTAGAGGTCCATATATGGACTAAAACAAGCTTCCCGAAGCTGGAACAAACGATTTGGAAATGTCATATGAGAGTATGGATATATTTAAAACGTTGACGAAACGTATGTGTACAAGAAGTTTAGTAGGAGCGCGGTTACCTTTCTAGCACTTTACGTTGATGATATCATATTGATCGGAAATGATATAGGGATTATGTAGTCAACAAAAGTATGGTTGTCAAATCAATTCTCCATGAAGGATATGGGAGAAGCTTCCTACGTACTTGGGATGAAGATATATAAAGAAAGATTGAGTAGGATGCTAGGACTCTCCCAATCCTTGTACATAGATCAAGTGCTAAAGAGATCTAGCATGGAAGAATCCAAGAGAGGATTCTTGCCTATGAGACATGGAATCACTCTTTCCAAGTTTATGTGCCCTAAGAGTGAGAACGAAAGAGAGAGGATGTCTCACATACCTTATGCATCAGCCATTAGAAGCATTATGTATGTGATGATATGTACGAGGCCTGATGTAGCTTATGCACTTAGCCTGTGCAGTTGCTATCAGGCGAATCCTAGTGAAGAACACCGGACCGCCGTTAAAACAATCCTCAAGTATCTTAAGAGAACGAAGGACTTGTTTTTGGTATACGGTGGAGGAGAATTCGAATTAGAGTGCTACACAGACTCTAGTTTCCAAACTGATATTGACGACTCGAAATCAGTTTTTGGTATATATTTTTTGCTTAATGGTAGAGAAGTGAGTTGGAAGAGTTCCAAGCAACCGACTACTGCTGATTCAACCACTGAAGCGGAATACATTGTTGCCTTAAAGGCGGTAAAGGAATCTGTTTGAATGAGGAACTTCATCCATGAGTTGGATGTCATTCCAAATATTGTTAACTCGGTACCAGTGCGTAAGCAAAGGAGCCAAGGTCTAATAAGAAATTCAAGCACATACAAAGCCGATACCATTTGATCAGGGAGATCATTGGGAGAGGTGATGTTCGAGTGGAGCATGTAGACTCGGCAGATAATATAGTAGACACACTCACCAAACCCCTTAGTCAAAAGGTGTTTGATGGACATCTAGGAAGGATGGGCCTCAAATATGTGGGCAATTGGCTCTAGGGTAAATGGGAGATCGTTAGAGTAGATGCCTAGCGCGCCCGTTTTTGGCACCATTTTCTATGTAATAAACTCTATGAGACAATAAAGTCAATTTTATTATGACATTCTTTCTTCTTAAATTGTTATTATATGCTTATAACAAAGTCCCTTGAATCACATATGACTATGGGACATCATCGGACATCGGGAATGACGATGATGGAATATGTCTTTAAGGTTGTGATTTTTAAAAGGTTCCAAGTCGTTAATGGGTCTGTGAAGATGAGGGATATTGACTAAGACCCGAAAGACTTGCTTGTGTACATAGTACTTGGAGAACGTGCCTCGTTCCATAGGCATAGATGTACACGAGGGTTCTCATTTAGGGTAATGAGTGAACTAAAAATCCTGTCATGAAATTCCTAAAATTGTTATCCTGATCGAATATGGAATTTCCTATAATGACGTAGGTATAAGAGTAATTCTTATGAACCTGAGGTTCGATGGTTACTTTGAGCATAGTCGATTATACTTTGACTTATCTCAAGATTCCTTCGCGAAATTGTCATATGAGATATCTTGGGTATAGTATGATTATATGTCACGGTACATGAGAGACCAAGATGCAATCCATCACTGATTTAGCAAATTAGACATATTCTATGTTTTGCTTATTGAATCGATTCAAGGAATCTTTGGCCAAAGTGTGGCAATCCAAATAGGAGGAATGTTTTCTCGTTTGGATTGCATGTATCGATATCATGCAATGAAGGAGACATAGAGATGGGTCGTACGAGTTTCGACAAAGCCATTACTCAAGACACCAATTTGGGAAATTTGATGAAGGGATCTTACTAATGCGAGGATCGTGGTTATGATAGGTTGAGTATCTTGACATCATTTGTGTCTAGGTCTTCAAGGCCAGTTGCTAGACAGTAACCTCGATTGTAGGTACTGTGTTATTATTATTGGTGACAATTCATGGTCGGGTTACATCAAGGAAGATTTAATCTAGTACTTTCTAAATATAGAAAGGTACAATGGCACTTTTGGAAAGTGTACTTACTAATAGAACATGAACGAGTCTAAGGGGTCACACACTAAATCCTGAGGTTCCTGCTTGAAAGAAATCAACTTTGGAAGTTGAGATGAAATTAGGAAAGTCTAGGACTTTCCTAAAGAGGAATATTAATTAATTGGTTGGGGATCAATTAATTAGACTATTTAATTAATCAAGTAAGATTAATTAATTAATGGACTAAGCAAAGTCCAAGGGTTTTATTTAATTGGTAGAGAAAGTAAAAAAATAAATAAAATTAAAAGAAATAATTGGGTTATAATAATTAAGGTTGGACTTTAATTATTATGGAATATTTAATTAAATGGTTGCACTATTTAATTAAATAAGAAGTCGAAAATTAAATCAAGTTAGATAAAATTTTTGGATTACAAGAGTAAGAGGGGGCAGGTGGCAGACGAAATAAGGGGAGAAATTTTAATTCCTCTCCAAGTCTTGATCAAGTTGGAATCAAGAAAATATTTAGGAGAGTGAAAAATGAACAAGTTAGATTGCAAGCTAAGTTCCTTGTTTTTAGGAAACTGCTTAATAGAGTTTGATTAGGAATAGATGAAAGTCAAATCATAGAGATTTGATTTCATCTTGACTTCCAAGCAAACTAAACCTAAGAGTCTCTCTCTATAAATATATGTGTTAAGAAAAACACACACACACACACTCTTTTATTTTGTGAGAATTTTCGTCCACCACAAAGGAAAAAGAGAGAAAAATTTCATCTTCTATTTTTCTCAAAAACTAGCCCCTCACCCATATATTTCTTGACAAGGTTTTGCTCATGTGTTGAGATTAACCTTTCACATATATTCCTACCTTCGTATATAAGCTTAGATTAGATCTAAAATAATTATGTAGGCTAGCACCATATTTATAATTATTGGGAATTATACGGAGGTGTGGATACATCTTAGAGGAGAGACGATTGGATCGCTTGAAGATACAAGGAACAAAAACGGAGCTCGGATTCTAAGGAGCCTGACGGTTTCTTTGTGATTCGAGTCAAGGGAGTATTTTGTTCGGGTTGAAAAGATTAGAAACTTGTATGAGGGAAAAAGTGCGAAAGGTATTTCGAGTAGTTTAGTTTTTCTAGTTTATATTGGCTCGATTAAACCGGCCATGTAATCATATTTCGGGGTAGTTAATTAAATTTTTAAATTCCGCTGTGCTAACCTACCTCGGAGATTACCCAACCCGACAGTGTGGAATTTTGATCTGTGGAGTTATTTGCAATGTGTTTGTAGTATTGGACCTGTTACCAGAGTAGTTTGACCCATATCACCTGATAGGTGGGGTCAACCTCGAAGTACGATTCAAATGTTGCATTCGACATTGTAAGATAACTGCCAATATGGAATTCATCGTCATGATAGTAAACATTATGTAACCTATACGATCATAAGTAATAGAAATTATAAATCTTTGGCCAAAGTATATAGACTAACTCGTGATAGTCACTGAGGGTAGTTTGGTAATTTCACATTATTATGATTACAAAGTACAGTATCGAGTTTTATGAGTTTGACGTACCATGGCTCTTACTTGATCAGGTCACGTAGGTGAAGAGTTTATACGCATATGGTAATCGTAATCAAGGTTCGTGATGACGTATTCATCTCGTATTCAATTGGGCTACAATTTGGTTCTACGGTGCTAGCTAGGTGACAACCTTATCCTTTGGTATTCTCCCATTACCAATTGAATCGAGCTTAGAGAGTCGCGCGATGTAAAGAAAATGAATAATTTTCTATGCTAAGGGTATTTTGGTAAAAAATGACATTGGATGTGAATAACTAACAAAATGGACGACATGATTTAATTAAATATATGTAATTAGATTAAATAAATTAATTAAATCATTAATTCATAAGTTAAATTAATTGAAAATTAATTTATAAGTTTAATTAAATTAATTGGATTAAGTTTAAATAGATTAAAGTAATTAATTAAAATCCAATTGAATTTGGACTTGGACTTAATTAATTACACATAGACTAAGATGGAACAAAGCCCGAAATCCCATTCCAACAAGGCCTAGCAGCCGCCCCTCTTTGTTAGTTAGACTAGGGTTTTATTTTAAAACCCCAGTACTTGTTAGTCAGTAACATAACTCCATCTTTCAGTCACTTTAAAATCTGACTCTGAGAAATAAACCTAGAGCAAAAGAAAGACTGAAATTTCCTCTCCTCTCTCCTGACTAGCTGTCGCCGCCTATACCTGTAGTGGAGGAGATCGGAGTTCTCTTGGAGATATTCTTCCACGTGATTATCTAGAGGCAGGAGTCTGGGGCTGCTCCTGATTAATCGAATTTTTGTCGTCAAGAGGTAATTAGATTATCCTCTCGATTTATTTTTCTTGTTGCGAAAACATATCGTGAAACCCCGGATCAATTTCTGGTGTGATTCGAATAAAATTTTATTCGCTAGATCGAATCACAACAAGGGTTGGATGGGTTGATCTTGAGTTGATTTCAAAAAGACCGCAGTTTTTCAATAGAGTTTGGTCTCTCATTTACATAAGCGGCACCCGACCACAATCTTCTTACACGTTATAATTGTTATTTTACTTATATATTAAACTTAAAATAAATTTATATGTCTGCATACATACATTTTTAAATTTTTTCTAAAATAATGATTCACCCCCATAGAAAATAAACAACTGAAAGTCTATGACATTGAGGCCAACCTTCTATTCCCTATGGGTCAGGAAGAATAGCACTAGAAGGATTCAATACTCATTGTCTAAATAAGTTCGCAGGTCAAAGAAAGTCCTGACTGGACATCAGAAACAAATAAGACTTGTATGACATAATCTTTGACTTGGAAGTGCTAGTAAAAAACTATGTAGTAGTGGGAGCTTATATCATAGACATGTCAATTTGACTGATTTTTCGAACACGACTCACATCGGTTTTGTCACATGGGAGAGAGAGATTTGCAATCTCAAGGGAGCTTTTCAGGGCTCGCATGACTTATGGCTCTGATGTAAGTACGCACGTGCTCAAGATGATAGGGCTAATTGAAAAGTTGGCTAATCTTGGTGTGGTGCTTTGTGACGAGCTGTTTATGGACTTGGTCCTACAGTCACTCCCTAGTTCTTATGACCAATTTGTGGTCAACTTCAACATGAATCAACTTGAAGCTAAGCTTCCTGAGTTGTTGAACATGCTGAAGACGGCTGAAAGCACTATAAAGAGAGACAAGCCAGTGCTTCTTATGAATTCATCTTCTAAACCTAATAAGGATAACAAGAAGAAGAACAAGACTAAGAAACTGAAAGGCAAAGGAGGAATTAAGAAGGGTAAGAAAGCTAAGTCTGATAAGTGCTTCAAATGTGGGAAGACTGGGCACTGGCAAAGGAACTGCAAAGAGCCACAGGCTCAAGGTACGTTCTTTGTTGAAGTTAACTTTTCAGTTAACGATTCTTCTTGGATTCTGGACACTGGATGTGTGGAGTTCATATCTGCAATAACTTGCAGGAGATAACAAGAATCAAGGAGCTAAGTGGAGGAGACATGACCGTACGTATGGGAAATGGAGCACGGGTTGCTGCCAAAGCTGTGGGGACGATCTACTTAGGGATGGGAGATAGAAATTTAGTATTAAATTCTGTTTATTTTGTTCTTGAAATAATAAGAAACATTATCTATATTCCGGTTTTGGATCGAGAGGGTTATTATTTTGAGATTCGTAATAAAACTTTGTTTTTATCTTATGAATCGTCTCTTATTATGGAATAAAAATTGCATAATGGAGTTTATACTGTTTTCCCAACAATTTCTAATCTCAATATTCAACAAAGAAATAAATGTAAACGAGATAATCAAACAAACGCACTAATGTGGCACAGGAGACTAGGTCATATCTCCAAAGAAAGAACTCGAAGCTTGTCAACTCATTTAGGTCTCCGAAACTTAGATGAATTGACAACTTGCGAATCGTGTCTCAAAGGGAAAATGACCAAGTTTTCATTTTCGGGTAAAACGGAACGAGCCACAAGTCCATTGGAGTTGATCCATACGGATGTGTGCGGCCCTATGAGCATAAACGCTCGAGGAGGATTTAGCTACTTCATAACCTTCACCGACGATCATTCTCGGTATGGTTACGTATATCTGATGAGATATAAATATGAATCCTTTGAGAAATTTAAGGAGTTTAGATATGAGGTAGAGAAACAACTTGGAAAAATTATCAAGGCTCTTCGATCGGATCGGGGAGGAGAATACTTGTCTTCCGAGTTCATTGATTATCTTAAAGAGAATGGGATTCTCTCACAGTGGACTCCGCCAGGCACGCCTCAACATAACGGGGTAGCCGAGCGAAGGAATAGAACATTGTTGGATATGGTTTGATCCATGATGAGTTTCACTGAACTCACTAAGTCCATGTGGGGCTATGCGCTTGAAACAACAACCTATCTGTTGAATAGGGCGCCATCCAAGGCTGTGCCCAATACTTCATATGAAACTTGGTGTGGAAAGTCACCCTCGTATGCTCACTTGAGAATATTGGGGTGCCCCTCTTATGTAAAGAATTTAGTGGGAGACAAATTGGATCCCAAATCCTCTTTGTGTTATTTTGTAGGGTATCCAAAGGAAACTATTGGATACTACTTCTACAACCCTGTGGAACAATAAGTGATTGTTTCAAGGAATGCCAATTTCCTAGAAAAAGGATTCCTTTTGGATAGGAAAGGCGAAGCTGTAGAACTTGATGAGATGAATCAAAGTGGTTTGAATCAAGGAGTACAAAATAACCCACTCGACACCAATAAAGCTAATTCCTATACACCTACTGAGAACACACAACCCTTAAGGAGATCTGAAAGAGTTCCAAAGGCACCTGAAAGATGGCTTAGCCTGTTGGAAGAAAAGAACTCAAATGATCGTCGCTTAGACTCTGATCCAAAGAGTTATAAGGAATCAATGTCTGACATTGATTTGGGAAAATGGCTAGAAGCCATGAAGTCTGAAATAGACTCCATGCACTCCAACAAGGTATGGACCTTGGTGGACCCACCAGAGGGCATAAAACCCATTGACCTTGGAGTCGATGGAGAGGTGGCAACCTATAAAGCACGCCTCGTGGCAAAAGAATTCACTCAAAGGCAAGGCATTGACTATGAGGAAACCTTCTCACCAGTGGCGATGCTGAAATCTATTAGGATTCTGCTTGCTATATCTGTATTTCTCAATTTTGAGATCTGGTAGATGGATGTAAAGACTGTATTCCTCAATGGAGAGATTGAGGAAGAGATATACATGCAACAAACAGATGGCTTTACATCCGAAATGCGCGAATACAAAGTGTGTAAGCTCTAAAAGTCCATTTATGGATTAATGCAGGCTTCCCGAAGCTGGAATAAATGGTTTGACACGGTCATATAAGAGTATAGATATGTGCAAAATGTTGAAGGGGCTTGTGTGTACAAGAAGGTTAGTGGGAGCGCGGTTACATTTCTCATACTTTACGTTGATGATATTCTTTTGATTGGAAACGATATTGGAATGATGTAGTTGACTAAAGTATGGTTCTCTAAACAATTTTCCATGAAGGATATGGGAGAGGCATCCTACGTACTTGGTATGAAGATATACCGAGAGAGATCGAGTAGGCTGCTGGGACTCTCCCAATCCACATATATCGATCGCGTACTTAAGAGATTTAGGATGGAAGAATCCAAGAGAGGATTTTTGCCAATGGGACATGGAATTACACTTTCCAAGTCGATGTCTCCTAAGACTCGAGAAGAAAGAGTAAGAATGTCCCAAATACCTTATGCCTCGGCTATAGGTAGCATAATGTACGCGATGATATGCACATGACCCGATGTGGTGTACGCATTGAGTGTGTGCAGCCGTTATCAGGCTGATCCCGGTGAGAAGCACTGGAATGCAGCGAAAGCGATCCTTAAGTACCTTAACAAGACTAAGGACATGTTTTTGATATACGGACATGGAAAATTGGAGTTAGAGGGATACACCGATTTGAGTTTCCAAACAGATGTGGACGACTCAAAGTCGATCTCGGGATTTGTCTATCTGCTTGATGGAGGAGCCGTCAGCTGGAAAAGTTCTAAGTAAGCAACTGTGGCGGACTCCACCACTGGAGCAGAATATATCACAGCTTCAGAGGCTGCGAAGGAAGGTGTTTGGACAAGGAACTTCATCCAAGAATTGGGTGTAGTTCCATCCGTTGTAGATGTAGTACCTTTGTACTCTGATAACAACGGGGCTATTGCGCAAGCAAAGGAGCCAAGGTCTCATCAGAAATCTAAGCACATATAGAGACGATACCACTTAATCAGGGAGATCATTGGGAGAGGCGACGTTTGAGTGGAACGTGTGGACTCGGTAGACAATGTGGCAGACCCGTTCACCAAACCCTTAAGCCAAAAAGTATTTGAAGGACATCTAGGGAGAATGGCCCTTAAGTACATGGGCAATTGGCACTAGGGCAAGTGGGAGATTATTAGAGTTTATGTCCGGCGCACCAATTTTGGGCGCCATTCTATGTAATAGTAACTCTAGCTGAACGATCTTTTTCGTATTAATAAAGATAATCTTTTGGCATTCTTTATTCGTGTATATATCTTTGTCTTAAACTTAGAATAAAGTCCTGAAGGATCACACATAGCTATGGGACATCATTGCGCATCGGGAATGGCAATGATGGAATATGTCTCTAAGGCTGTGATCCTTAGACATATGTTCCAAGTCGTGAATGGGCTCGTCGAGATGAAGGGATATTGATGAGACCCAAAAGACTTGCTTATATGATGCATACTTTTGGGATAGTGTATCTCGTTCCATAGATATTGGCACGGTGAAAGCCTATGCATATATGAGGGTTCTTATTGTGGGAATAGGTATACTGGACAATCCCATGGAAGTTCCATTAAATGGAATCCCAGTCGAATCTGGAACTTCCAGTGGTCTAGTAGTATAAGAGGAATCCTTAGAACCTGAGGTTCCATTGGATGTCTTTTACACAATTTAACATGTCTTGGTTTGTTACATGATTACTTAGATGATCGCAAATGGGCAAAATCAAACATGGGCTAACTGTGTATGAAGGCACGTGAGAATCAAGATGGGATCTATCTCTGACATTAGACTTGTCAGTGAATCTCCTATGTTTACATAGTGAATCGACTTTAGGAATCTTCGGCCGAAATATGATATCTAAAGAGGCGTAGGGTTTCCTCGTTTAGATAGTCGAAGTCGATCTCACCGTATTTGGGAAACATAGTTATTGAATTAATGGAGCTTCGACCTTAGCCATTACTCTAGATTCAATCGGGAGATTAGATGGAGGGAGCTTAATTATACGAGGTTCGAGATCACGAAAGGCGTATCTTTATCTTCGTCTTTATCTAGGTCTTCGTGGCCCATTGCTAGACAGTAACCACGATTTGTAAGTGCCGAGAATTAATGTGGTGATTAATTCGAGGCTTGATTGAATCAAAGGAATGATTTAATCTAGTACTTTCTATTTTAGGAAAGCACACTAGCACTTTGGGAAAGTGTACTTACTACTAGATAGTAGACGAGCCTAAGGGGTCACACACTTATCTCGTGAGAGTCACTGCTTAAATGATGTGATTAATCAATTTGAGAAAATTGAGGAAATTAGGAAAGTCTAGTCCTTTCCTAATGTGGAATATGAATTAATTGAGGTGATTCAATTAATTCGACTATTTTAATTAATCTTGTAGAATTAATTAAATTAATGGACCTAGTAGAGTCCAAGTATTTTATTTTGTTGGGCTTGACTCAAGTTAAATAAATAAGTCAATTGGAATAAGAGAATATAATTAAACGGGTTTTAATTATATGAGAATATTTAATTGATGGGTTTAGCCCATAATTAAATATGGAGTCAATATTTAATTCTTGGACTCTTATTAAGGGTGATGGCCAAATTTTAGGGCCTTGGCAGCTGGGATTTCGAATCCTAGGTGAAGAAGGAAAGAGTTTTCTTCTACTCCAAGTCTTGTAGTTGAATAAGGACTCTAAGGATCCTATTCTATATATATATATGTTAGCAAGACTAAAACCCTAAGCTTCCTAAGAGTGAGAAATTCGAAATCTAGCTGGGAAAAGGAAAAGAGTTTTTCCTTTATCATCCTTGAGAAAATTCGGCCTCTTCCCTTGTTCCAATATGACGTCGTTTTGTTCATGTGTTGAACTTAACGATTCACATATTGCATCCCTTCACATAATCAAGCCTAGGTTTTAGACTTAGATCTATTTCGTTGACTAGCACCAATAACGAAGTAGGTGGTGACTTGAACGAGGTGTGGATACATCTTAGAGGTGCGACATTTGGAGCACTAATACCGGAGATACAACTGACGGGCAATTTCCTCCAAGGAATCGTGTGGAATTGCACCACAGTGTTGACAAGATCAAATTAGTTGCTGTGAGAATTTAATTGAAAGGTAAAAATTCTTGCAACCATCTTTATAGCATAATCGAGCACACCATTATTCCTGTTTCGGGTGGTTGTACGTTTAAATTTTTAAATTTCGCTGTCACGAGCCACCCGGGGAATAGAACCCAACCCAACACAACGAACATTTATTTCCAATGACAAATAAATTCAAAACGCATTAAATGCTTGATAAGAGCATTAAATGTGATAAGCTATTGTGACTTATGGACAAGCCACCTTTTGACTAGACTGTTAGCAATCAGAGGTCAAAACCTGCTCCTGTCCAATTGGAACCAGTAGATTTTCAAGAATGTCAGAAAAAGGTCTATTTAACGCACTGCATGAGAGACACACTCCTGCATGTGTCCAACGGACAATTCCCGAGAAATGTCTATAAATAGTACCTCTCAGCAAATCCTAAAAATCCAATCTTCATGCACATAAAGCCAAAACTTTGCTGAAATTACTTGAGAGAAAAGCTTACATTTTTCATAGCCAAAAATCCCTCAAAACTTTTCTATACATTCCTAGACAGTCAAAAATATTTCAAACATCTTCAAAGAAGAACCCTACGGGCCCCATTGGATGGACGTCTATTTCCAATTTCTCATTTTTCATAGATAAAGTAAGAGAAATTATTCTTAAGGAAATAGAGATATGAAAGAAGAAGTGTGTTTGGGTGAATTTTTTTTATAGAAAAAAGTGTAATGATTAAGTGTGATGTGATATGTTTTTTTGTAAGAAAAAATCTTTTTTTGTGGGAAATTGGTATGGATGAGTTTTGTTTTTGTAAGAATATTTAACACATTTAAGCTAAATTCATCGATTAAGGCATCCAAAAATATGCAATGTGGATCTTATTTCGTAGCTTACATCATTTCAAATAAAGATATGTGATTATTTTGATAATTATATCAAGATATTGGCGGATAAAGTACTTTTAATTATTGGGTGAACTGTCTAATCATGAATAGTAAAATTCTGATTTTCTGAGAAAAATTTGAGAGAAATGTCCATTTTTCAAAGAAATTTGAGATTTTTTTCTGAGAAATTGTGTGCAGTATTTCTTTGGGATATTTTTGGGAGATGTCAAACATATGTATTTTTGATGAAAAAAATCTCTGAGAAATCGAGAAATGGAAAACAGCATCCCATCCAATCGGGGCCTACATTATTACTGAGATATTCCAAGTTATTTGAAATTTCCCAAAATCAAACGAATTGTTAGAAAAACCCCATCCAAGCCTCGCAATCTGTGTGAAGTCGAAGTTGGATACTTGCATTATTTCTGGTTGAAAGAAGCAAGAGGATAGAAGTGTCTTGTAGCATAAATCTGAGTGACCAAGGAGCTCAAATCATCAATATCCATCTCTCCTTATTGTGTAGAAGTTTCTGTGTGATTCTTAGAGAATCATTTTAGTGGATTGCCTCCAAGTGTTCGAGGAGAAGGACGTAGTTGGGATTACACACCCAATAAACCTTTCAAACTTTGTGTTCTTTACTTTACCATTATTTCATTCTTGTCATATCATTGCATAAATCGTTTAAGTAAACACATTGATAAAATCATTCAATGCTAAGTAACTAAAGAAAACCTTGTGATGCTAAAACCTTGCAAAAGGAAAACTTAAAATCATTCTGCTGTGCTAACCCTGATTAAAGAACTGAACGCTTAAACCTACTTGGTTATAGTATTCAAATCTTGAGTCTAAGTTAACTTTATCAACACAGTCTTCAAGTAGATGCTCAGCCAAGCGCCTACATTTTTAAGGGTCCAAACCGATTTTAAAACGAAACTTTTTGAAGTCGAAAAAGACTTAGGGGTCTATTAAACCCCTCTTTTAGACCCTTTCGTATGCCACTTGGGACCAACAAGTGGTATCAGAGTGGTTGAAGTATAAATTTAAAAATTTCCAAGCATAACTGCTTGTTTAGATCCTATTTTAAAATTCGAAGTTCCTTTAAAATTTATTAGGGCATTCGCTAAAGTTCCTAAATTGACTGAGTCAAATTATGACTCTTGGAAGGTCAAAGCGTTTACCTATCTTTGTTCTTGTGATGATGAAATGTGTGATATCATTTCAGATGGACCTATTCAAATATTCAAGGTCATCACTAGAGCGCCTGGAGCTACAAAAGAGACTACAGATGGCTATGTCGAAAAGCCTAAGCAAGAATGGTCTACAGATGAGCGTCGGAGAGCAAATCTAGATAATGTTGGACGAAATGCTCTATATAAAGCCATCGGTGATAACGACAACTTATTCAACAAGGTCAAGTCATGTACTGCGACTAAGGAGATATGGGATAACTTAGCTGTTATTTGTGGTGGTTCAGTGTAAATCAAGGAGAACAAACTTTCCATTGCCAAGGAAATATTTAACAATTTTAAGATGTTGCCCAATGAGACGCTAGAGCAATTGGATATAAGATTTACAACTCTTATTACGGAACTAACATCTTTAGGCATGGACTTACAAAACAGGGAAATGGTGGTTAAGATTTTCAGAAGTCTACCTAGTAGATTTTTTATGAAGACAACAACAATGAGAGAATCAAACATGCACTACTACAGAAATGACCTATAGCAGCGGTTTTTTTGGGCCTATTACAGCGGTTTTGAACCGCTGCCATAGGTACCGCTACCATAGGTCAAAACCCTATGGCAGCGGTTCCGGAACCGCTGTCATAGGTCACCCTATGGCAGCGGTTTCGGCAGAACCGCTGTCATAGGGTCATTTATTTAAAAAAAAAATAAAAAATTGGACCCTATGGCAGCGGTTCCGGCTGAACCGCTGCCATAGGGTGGTATATTTATTTTTTTTTAATTTTATTTTATCGTTTATAATGTTACCATGTCGGAATAACACGAAATTCACACGGTCATAGCGAAACGGCATTCTGAACAAAACGCAAGACGTTGCGCTCTCGTGATTTTAGCCATCCGAGATCGTTTAAGGCCTCAAATACGCGTTTTATTACATAAATACGTATTTTTGTAATAAAACACGTATTTGAGGCCTTAAACGATCTCGGATGGCTAAAATCACGAGAGCGCAAGACAAAGTCTTGCGTTTTGTTCAGAATGCCGTTTCTCTATGACCTTGTGAATTTCGTGTCATTCCAACACCGCAAAATTTCAACCGAGAAATATTTTCATAAATACACAAATATACGTACACCCACACATACACAAATATACATACACCCATCAACATATACACAAATATACATACACCCATCCACATATATACATACACAAATATACACACACCCACACATACACAAATACACCCATTAACATATACACATATATGCATACACCCATGAACATATACACAAATATACATACACCCATCCACATATATACATACACAAATATTCATACACAAATATACATACACATACACCCACATATACACAAATATAAATACACCCACACATACACAAATATACATACACCCACACATATATGCATACACCCACATATACATACATCTATATATACTCTATGTGTGTGTGTGTATATATTTATCTAAAAAAAAATACCAAAACTAAATGGAAGGCGGCGGCGGCGGCGGAGGAGGGCGGCGTCGGCGTCGGCGTCGGCGGCGGCGGCGGCGGAGGTGGACAGCGTCGGCGTCGGCGGAGGTGGGCGTCGGCGGTGGTGGTGGTGGTGAGAGAGTTGAGAGAGAGAGTTGAGAGAGAGAGAGAGAGAGTGAGAGAGTGAGAGTGAGAGTGAGAGTGAGAGAGAGGGGGGGCCGGTTTGAAATAAACCCGCCCAAATTTTGAACTTTTGGCAGCGGTTCGGGCAGAACCGCTGCCACAAAGTTCAAAAAAAATTTTTTTTTTTTTTTTTGACAACTTTTGGCAGCGGTTCGGGCAGAACCGCTGCCAAAAAGTGAACTTTTGGCAGCGGTTCCGCCCGAACCGCTGCCACAAAGTGAACTTTGTGGCAGCGGTTCCGCCCGAACCGCTGCCAAAAGTGAACTTTGTGGCAGCGGTTCGGCTGAACCGCTGCCAAAAGTCCAATATTTTTTTTTTTTTTTTTTGACACCCCTATGACAGCGGTTCGGCTCGAACCGCTGTCATAGGTCCGAACCGAGTACCCCCTATTACAGCAGTTTTCAAAACCGCTGCCATAGGTGCGCTGTAATAGGACTTTTTTGTGGTAGTGATGTTAGATCTTCTAACTCCAGAAGATGTCTTTTCAGAGCTCAAAGCGTTTGAGTTTGAGTTGAATTCAGCAAGTGATGTTGTGAGTAGTCCAGTGATAGAGTTTGGAGCGTTAATAGCATCAATCAAGGGTAAATTGGGTAATAAGAGAAAAGTGTTCGATATAAGTGAGGATGAGGAGTTAGCGCTATTGAATAGATTCAGAAAATTTTTAAGATATGAAAAGAAAGGAAATTGTCCTAAGCATCAAGGACAGAATTCTTTCCAAGTGCCTGCTCCAGTTTAACAACAGTACCAAGCGCCTCAATATTCTGCAACCTCTCCCTAAATCTCGATTCAATACCAAGCATCTACTCTACAGAATCTCTTAGTGCCAGTGGTCTCAAAACCACAAAATGCAAGATTAACAAATGAATAAAGGATGAAAACTAATCTTTGTTATAATTGCAGGAAACCAGGGCACTACCAGGTAAATTGCCCTTATCCAACTGTATCTATGCCATCAAGGCAGGATTACTTGGATAGAAACCAATTCAGGATCAACCTTCGCCAACAAGGTTTGCTAGCGGAGTCAGAACCAGCGTCCGCACATGAAGATTTGGAGTCTTCAGAGGAGAGCAGTGATGATGATGAGCCAGTGGATGACTCAATGCTTATTTGTCTCATTGCCAGAGATGATGAAGCGTCCCCTGAGGTAAACATTGAAGTTACTTATCCTCTCTCTCATGAAGAATTACTTGACAAAGTCAAAGAATATTATAAAGATTGTCAAGATGCCGCCAAGTTATATCAAAATCACTTCGATAGCATTTCATTACTCAAGAGTGATAATGTGACGCTCAAAGTAGAGTTGCAAGTTCAGCAACAATGCATTGAGAAGAACAAATCACTTGAGAGTGAGATAACTAATTTAAAAAGGGATCTTGATATAATAGTCAAGAGAAAAGCTGAGATGATTGCTAGACTTGCTAAATCAGAGCAGCTCGTCTCATCATTGTCTAAAGCGTCAAGAAAGCTAGACAATATGACTGAGGTAACAAGATTATTTGGTGAAAAGACCGATTTAGGATGCAATAAATTCAGTAAACAATCAAACAATTCTAATGTTACGCCGAACAATAAAGGAAAGGGTCTATTCTTTGTTGAGAAAGGTTCAAAAATTTGTTGAACCGAGAGACAATGGTACGAGGCCAAATGAAAAAGTCAACACTGACTCAGGCAAGGGAAAGACGAAAACAAATGATTCACAAGGAAAGGTTCATCCAAACGCTCAACAGGCTAAGGATAAACCTTCCACAAGTGAATCAAACGCTAAGCGTCAAGCACCAAAATTGCAACCTAAGCCAATGCCAAGGAAACACCAGCGTCAATATCCATAAAGGTCAATGTGATTTTATCGAGACTATGATGATTAAGATTATGACTATGATTATGATTACTATTATAATCGAAGATATTATTATACACCTAAGAAGCACACACAACACAAACCGAAATCCAAGAAGGCTAATTTTCCCGTAATGAAGAACAGGCAAATATGGGTTTCGAAAGTTTAATTCAGACTAATGCCAAGTTACAATGGGTACCTAAAAAGAATTAGAATTGCCCTTTTGATTGTATGTACGTATAGCTAGAGCCGATACATCTGTTTGGTACATCGATAGTGGGTCGTCAAGGCACATGACAGGCTCCAAGAACTTTTTGATCAACTATCGAGCTACCAATGGTCCTCAGGTAATATTTGGTGACAACTCCAAAGGTAAAACCAAAGGTATAGGTACTGTGCATAGGGGGAACATCATGATTAGTGATGTTTGTTACGTTGAGGGTCTTACGCATAATTTATTAAGCATAAGTCAATTTTGCGATAAAGGCTTTGAAGTTAAATTTTCAAGTGACTGTTGCTGACACGAAAAATCCTTACGTGTTTGCACAACAAGTGGACTGGTCATGTGTAGAAATAAATATGGATTTTATGTCCGGGATGTCGAAACCACAGAGACTCGTATTTTAGATTGACAAAATTGAAAGCAATTAAAATTAAATCAAAAGAGGATTATTAATTGACAATGAAAAAGTGAAAACGATACTTGACAAATTGATTAAAATTCTTATGTGAGAAAGCAACTAAGGCACATGCTTCAACCGTTATTACTAGTTAATATATATGAGTGATTATTCGAATTATTAGACTACTATTGCTTTGGTGGAAAAAACCTTAATTAATTACTACCCGATCTCTCGGCCGTAATAATCCTATGATTACGTGACGCTTCTCTAAATAATTCTATCCGAGAATCAAATCATTAACCATGCATTCACGTTTTAGAATTTCCCCAGATTAATCCGGCTAACTGCACCCAGAAATCTATACCTATCTCTAGGAGCAATTCCTCATGTTTTTCGGATGATGTGATGATTTCTTTGAACCCTAATTTATATTCTGCCGAATCATAAACTAGGCTAATTAGCAAGCATATGTTGATCAGGCATACGGTTGGAATAAACGCACAAAATCAATACACAAAGCAATACTAGAATTAAGACGAACTATGAATTCATATATATAAACTCATAAAATTGGTATTCACATGGCCTTAGTTAAAGTAAATTAGTTCATACTCATAATTGGAAAAACAACTAAAATCGTAGAATAATTCATAGACAAATAATCTAGGAAATAAAATTCTCCCTATTACGAATTGATAAATTCGTGTAGAATCGTTGTTCTCTTCGTCTTGCTCGTTTTTTGGCTCCAACTCTCTTCCAAAGCTGAAAATTTCGAACCCTTTGGCTATCATAAGAGGAGGTATTTATAGAAGAGGATCCCCCAAGTCTCCTAGTTGAATTAGGTATCAAAACTTGCCAAAATTCGTCCAGCCGACCTCAACGTCCGTACGTTACATACCCAACGTTCGAATGTTGTGACGTGGCAAAAATTGTTTGACTGGGCCAACGTTTGAACGTTACATGTCCGACGTTCGTATGTTGGATGCAGTACACTTTCTCTTCTGCGCAGCGATATGGTTTCTTTCATAATGTTTTCCTCAGAGATCTGATTTAGGTGATTCAAGCTGCCACATGAAGATAAGACATAGCTCTACAACTTTGTATAAGAAACATTTGTCCAACTTAGTCTCTAAGTACTCTGAAAGTCTGCATTTCCGTCCAGTTTTCCTCAATTGCACTGATTTTCCACCTTTACTCAATAAGCACACAAATTACAAGCATATGTGGCATAAATCATGCATAAACCAATGTAAATAACATAAATATGAGGCTTTAAAAGATGTAAATCTCACACCTATCAACACCTCCAAACTTAACATTGATCGTCCCTGAGCAAGTAAACAAAAAGAAAATTATGATTCAAACAACACCAAAATAAGGGATAAAACAAAAACAAAAGATAGCTCACCTTCGTAGAGAGCACGATTGCAATTAGCGTGTGCAATAAGCCTTTAAACCTCAAAGTTACCAGAGAGGACGAGTATATTCTCGTGAGGGTTTGCAGATGATTTACCCACAAAATCAAACATTCTCAGCCACATCCAATTAAGACAACTCAACAAAATTAACAAGAATTAATGGCACAAAATCAACCGTTAAAGCTCAAATTTATGTACACATATCAAAGACTTGCTCATGTTACACCTAGACTCGAAAAGATCTCCAAAGGGTGTAGTGATTGTAAGTCTACGGCATTATAGTCAAGTGGCACCCTTACCAAATTTCAGATTTTCTCCCATATCTATTAACCTTCGGTCAATCCTAAAGCACAAGCCTCATAGAAAACATCATATCCACGTACATTTCATTACTTAAACATTTAAACTTCAACTTCGCATGAAACTTCCATTTAAATTCATTAAGGCTAGGTCATGTGCAATGTTCTATTCCCTTAGGCTTTCTATGACACCCATGTATCGAGCTTTGGATCAATGACTACCAAACTAGATAGTTTTAGGGCATTAAGTGTCTAGACACTCCTTATGGATTTAATCGCTCGAGTGCCAAAGGCCACAAAATAAAACTAGACCTTTCATTCATTTTCAACTTTAATTGGCTTGAGCAAAGCTCAAATTAGCTTAAAAGTACAATTTATAGGCATGTAGTTTTTCACCTCCAGTACATATCAGCCTGACTTTATAGTCATACCAATTATCAACCTTATTCATTAATTATTCGGCATATGAAGCAACTACTCAACTCATGACCTTAAGAAGAATCTAAGCCAACATTTCCGGGAGAAATTCCTTAAGTGTTTCAGAATGATTATCCACTTAACTCCTCTACCCTCAACTTATTGTGCATTTGTGCTTCATCTAAGGAAATTCTACTCTCATCTAGGGTCCCACTAGCAAAGTAAAGATATGTATATTGCATTTAATTCCAATATAAGTCACGTCATTATGCCATCAAATTCAAGTTAATCAGTTTCATTGTAACAATTGGGGCTAAAATAAAAAATTCATGCTCGATTTTCTTGAATTTCGCCGTATAAGCACAAAACATGAATATAGCTAAGCACTACCTAACACCCCCAAACTTAAACCTAACATTGTCCTCAATGTTACATCTAAACTCATACCATGAAAAGAGGTAAAGTAAGTACTTACAGCCAAGGATGCTGAAAAGCAATCCGTTATCTCATATGCGTTTCAAAACAAACGTATCTCCTCCCATTATGATAAGCATCTCCAAACAATGGGAAACCGCTACTATCCATGCTCACTATACTTAAACAACTAAACCATCAAGCAGAAAAAAAACACATGCCAAATGTGCATGCTCAAAAAAAAAAACAGAAAGGAAACCTAAAAAAAACTAAGCAAAACAAAAACTAGAAAACAAAAGAAAAACTTACAAACTTGAGTTGCCTCCCAAGAAGCGCTCTTTTATAGTCAATAACTTGACTGCTTCGCTCTTTGAGGTTTAAATGGGTGGCCCATTTAGTACGACAATATCATTGTCATTTCTCTCTCTATCCTCTGGTTGCACACCCGTCTTTGTTGCCAAATGGCAACTTGAACCCCTTCTTCCATGTATTACCCAAGTGGCGTCGTCCGGACCAAATAGATTTATAGTGTAAAGCTTCCTCCACTTATATTGAGGTTTTTCATGTTTATCAATTTCACGAACACCTTGACATGCTTTAATGTCTTTCATACATGTATCTTCTCTTTTCACCTTGTCCACTTTTTTATTGGGAGTGTCCTCATCCAACTTGCGGGCACCTTTAGTCTTGCCATTCTGACACTTCTCATCAATCGAAGGGTTAAGAGCATCGACATTTAAACAAGTATGATTATCTGTAGATTGTTTATGATTATCATAAACATCGAATATAACTTTTTCCTCTCCTACCTTCAATGTCAACTTACCCTTGTCGATGTTGATCTTGGTCTTACCAGTGGCTAAGAAAGGTCTTCCTAGGATCAGAGGAACATCAGTATCTCCATCCATCTCGAGAACCACAAAGTCTACCGAGAAGTAAAACTTGTCGACTTCCACGATGACATCCTCTATGATTCCCTTCTGGTGTTTTATCGATCGATCTACAAGTTGGAGGCTCATCGAAGTTGGTTTCAAATTTTCCAAACCCAATTTTTGGAACAACGAGTAAGGAAGAAGACTTATGCTGGCGCCCGAATCACATAACACTTGGTCGAATTTGAGTTTCCCAATTGTGCAAGGAATTGTGATGCTCCCCGGATCATTGAGTTTCTTTGGCAACTTGTTTAACACTATTGCTGAGCATGCTTCAATCAAGCACACCATTTCATTGCCTTCCCACTTCTGCTTATTTGAGAGAATATCCTTGAAGAACTTGATGTAGTTGGGCATCTGCAAAATCGCATCAATAAAAGGAATGTTAATGCGAACTTCTCGAAGAATTTCTAAAATCCTAAGAAAACTCTTATCCATTTCTTTTTTATGCTTTTTATGTGCTAGGGAGAAGGGGAGACGTATTTCAACAGGTTTAGACAAAGAGGAGATAAGGTTTCAGAAGAGGCCCTTTCTGCCTCTGACGTTCGAACGTTGTCCTTCCCAACGTTCGAACGTCAGGATGGTCACGTTCGAACGTTGGAGACAGTGTGTCCGGTTTTTCAAAATTGTCCAACATTCGAACGTTGGAATCTTCATGTTCGGACGTTGGATGCTGGGGGGATGCATTTTTCACTTCTTTGCCACTACGGTGGGTAACGGCATGACACTGCTCCTTCGGATTTTTCTCTGTATCACTTGGCAGTGTCCCGGGTGCTCTTTCACCTGCATTCATTGACAATTGCCCAAGTTGACGCTGCATCTCTCTCATATTCATGGAAACATCCTTCAGCATCAATCGAAGTTCGGCGAATGATTCGTCCGATTTTTGCATATGAGCATCCAATCTTTCTTCGACAGTAAGAGGTCTCTGAGCTTGACCTTGTGGTCTAAAATTTCCAGGCCTTTGAGGTTGAGTATTGTTGAATGGAGGCCTTGGTGCTTGGTAGACTCCCGGTTGTGCATTCTGTGCCGGATTTGGCCTTTTCGGAAAGTTCTCGGGTATGTGGAAGTTTAGTTGAGGTCTATTTGAATTTCCGACATAATTCACATCGCCAATAATGGGATCTTCCTCAACCTCTACTTCTACCTCCTGAACATTGGCAACCCGTCGCACAGGGGGAGGTATCTCATCATCATTTTTGGGGTAAAGTTCATCCTCCCGTGCCATCTGCTCGAGCTTAGCCCACACTGTTCTGCTATCAAGATCCAAAAGATCACCACCGGCTCCTGCATTAAGTCTGTGACGAATCCGAGACCGGGCTCCACTAAAGAAGTGTAGCACTCGCTAGTCTCTTGAATAGTTGTGATCGGGGCACGTTTGAGGCAACCTCTTGTATCTTACCCATGCTGATGCTAACGATTCATCCCGTCTTTGCTTAAAACCCTTGATCTCGCTTCTTAACTCGTTAATCCTTGATGGAGGGAAGAACATGTTGAGAAACTCCTCGACTAACTCTTCCCACGTTTCAATGGATTGTGGGGGCAACGACTTGTACCACAAAGTCCCTTTATCCTTAAGCGAAAAATGGAATAATCGGAGGCGGATGGCATCAAGATCTCTTGGGTGGAAGTGCATGGTAGATAACACATTCTCGAAGTGCTCCAGATGGTCATGAGGCGACTCTTTCGGATCACCATAAAATTGTTCAGCCTGAACCATGCTAAACATGTGAGGTGGAATGTGGAAGTTCGGCGTGGCAAAATTGGGGACCACAATAGGCCCCGACGTAGTGTGTACACGAGGGGGTTGGTTACCGCGAACAGATGCAGGTGGTGCGGGAGGTGCTGGTTGCATAGCTTGAAACAAGTTTTGAAACCATTCCCTATTCTCTGCGAGATTGATGTCAGGAAGATTTCCAGCCATAGCTCGATTCCTGAAGTTTGCTCGAAATGTTCGTTTGATTTCGGGGTCAAATTCTTCCAAAGCCTGTCCGGAGGCTCGGGTCATTCACCACAAAGACACCCTGTTTAAATAACGAAGCAAATCACAGGAATTCAGAGCTAGAAAATAAAATTAATAATAAAACGATAACAAGCAAGTAAACTAAAAATTGCAATAAACTTATAAACTAAAATAAAACAAGTCCCCGGCAACGGCGCCAAAAACTTGACACGAAAAATCCTTACGTGTTTGCACAGCAAGTGGACTGGTCGTGTGTAGTAATAAAATTGGATTTTAAGTCCGGGATGTCGAACTCACAGAGACTCGTATTTTAGATTGACAAAATTTAAAGCAATTAAAATTAAATCAAAAGAGGATGATTAATTGACAATGAAAAAGTGAAAACGATACTTGACAAATTGATTAAGATTCTTATGTGAGAAAGCAACTAAGGCACATGCTTCAACCGTTATTACTCGTTAATATATATGAGTGATCATTCGAATTATTAGACTACTATTGCTTTGGTGGAAAAAACCTTAATGAATTACTACCCGATCTCTCGGCCGTAATAATCCTATGATTACGTGACGGTTCTCTAAATAATTCTATCCGAGAATCAAATCATTAACCATGCATTCACGTTTAGAATTTCCCCGGATTAATCCGGCTTACTGCACCCGAAATTCTTTACCTATCTCTAGGAGCAATTCCTCATGTTTTTCGGATGATGTGATGATTTCTTTGAACCCTAATTTATATTCTCCTGAATCGTGAACTAGGCTAATTAGCAAGCATATGTTGATCAGGCATACGGTTGGAATAAACGCACAAAATCAATACACAAAGCAATACTAGAATTAAGACAAACAATCAATTCATATATATAAACTCATAAAATTGGCATTCACATGGCCTTAGTTAAAGTAAATTAGTTCATACTCATAATTGGAAAAACAACTAAAATCGTAGAATTATTCATAGACAAATAATCTAGAAAATAAAATTCTCCCTATTACGAATTGATGAATTCGTGTAGAATCGTTGTTCTCTTCCTCTTGCTCGATTCTTGGCTCCAATTCTCTTCCAAAGCTGAAAGTTTTGAACCCTTTGGCTGTCATAAGAGGAGGTATTTATAGAAGAGGATCCCCCAAGTCTCCTAGTTGAATTAGGTATCAAAACTTGCCAAAATTCGTCTAGCCGACCTCAACGTCCGTACGTTACATACCCAACGTTCGAACGTTGTGACGTGGCAAAAATTGTTTGACTGGGCATTGACTGGGCCAACGTTCGAACGTTACATGTCCAACGTTCGTACGTTGGATGCAGTAGCACTTTCTCTTATGCGCAGCGATATTGTTTCTTTCATAAAGTTTTCCCTAGAGCTTCGATTTAGGTGATTCAAGCTGCCACATGAAGATACAACATAGCTCTACAACCTTTTAGAACAAACATTTGTCCAAATCAGTCTCTAAGTACTTTGAAATTCTGCATTTCCGTCCATTTTTCCTCAATTGCACTGATTTTCCACCTTTACTCAATAAGCACACAAATTACAAGCATATGTGGCACAAATCATGCATAAACCAATGTAAATAACATAAATATGAGGCTTTAAAATATGTAAATCCCACACCTATCAGTTGCCATATAAATGACGCTAAGACTAAATCTACTAAATTGAAAAGTAAAAGAACAAAAAATGTGTATTTGGTAGATTGGGGTTCAACTATAGATAACAACCCTACATGCTTTGTAGCTAAAAGTGAATCTAAAACGGATTGATTATGACATAGAAAAATGAATCACCTCTACTTTAAAACAATCTCTCAGCTTATAATGCTAAATCTTGTAGAGGAATTACCTAAAGGACCATTTCGTAAGGATCATCTCTGTGACGCTTGTCAAATGGGAAAAAAAGTTAAATCATCTTTTAAGAGAAAGTCTTGTCTATCTACCTCTAGAATACTTGAACTAATTCACATGGATCTGTTTGGACCCGTTCAAACAAACAATGTGAGCGGTAAAATGTATACTTTGGTCTTTCATCCAAAGATGAGTCATGTGACAAGTTAACAACGCTTATTCAGCAACTTCAAACATTGAAAAATCTTAAGGTTGCAAGAATAAGAAATGATCACGGTACTGAGTTTATTAACAAGGTTGTTGAGAAGTTTTGTGCAGAGAATGGAATACATCATGAGTATTCAGCTCCTAGAACTTGCCAAAAGAACGGCGTTGCTGAGCGCCGGAACAGAAAGCTCAAGGATGCCGCTAGGACGATGTTAGCAGAGTCCAAGCTTGCTCCTAGGTTTTGGGCCGAAGAGATCATCACTGGATGTTACACTCAAACCTTTGCATGATCAACAAACAACATGGGAAAAATCCATATGAACTATGGAAGGGGCATAAGCTAAACGTTTCATACTTTCACGTCTTTGGTTCAAAACGCTTTATTCGTAATAATGAATCCCAAAGTCTAAAGACATTTGATCTTAAAACAGATGAGGGAATCTTTCTAGGCTATGTCAAAAGTGGAAAGAATTTTCCCATCCTAAATAAGATCAAATCGAAGGTTGAAGAATCTATTCATGTTATTTTTGATGATGCTAACCAAGAACTGAGTAAGGTTAATGTGAATGATGTAGGAGTTGAAGATTTGTGTCATCAAGCATCAAATGTTACAATAGATGATGAAAGTGACGACGATGATGAAATCTTAGTGCAACCTCCTAAGAATACTCGAGATATTATGGACAATCATGTTAGATGTGATGATGATCATGAAGGGAATGATCATCAAGAGCAAGATAGAATTTGTGAACTTGAAGCGCCTACGCAAGAGGATAGTCAAGCACCTGAGCAAGTGAACCAAGCGCCTGCTCAACCTCTTAGCCCATTCCAACCAAATAGACTATGGCTATGTGATCATCCACCAGAGCAGATTATTGGAGATGTTGGAGCGCCCGTAACGACTAGGGCCGCTACATTCATTGAGGCCATGTTCGCAAGCTTCCTATCTCAAATGAAACCTAAGAAAGTGGATGAAGTGTTATGTGATCCTAGTTGGATTGAAGCCATCCAAGAAGAGCTTAATCAGTTTGAGCGTAGTAAGATTTAGGGGCTAGTACCAAAGCTAACTCACCAAGGAGTTATTGGGACTAGATGGGTTTATAGAAACAAGATGGATGAGAATGGCATTGTGATAAGGAACAAAGCCAGACTTGTTGCTCAAGGATATTGCCAAGAACAAGGTATTGATTTTGATGAGACATATGCTCCTGTCTCCCGTCTTGAAGCAATTCGTATGTTTCTAGCATATGCAGCATTAAACAAGTTTATGGTGTATCAAATGGACGTTAAGAGTGCTTTCCTGAATGGTAAACTCCAAGAAGAAGTTTATGTGGAGCAACCACCAGGATTCATCAACAACCATGGTAAGATTAAGAAATTGTAATCATCAAAATGGGGGAAATTGTTAGGAATTTCATGTTAGACATTTTGATGATGACAATTAGGACTTTATGTTAGATCCCAAATAAAATGTAAATTTATACTTTATTAGAAGATTTGTATAAGCGTCTGAAAGATGTAATTTTATTAGTCTTGTAATTTTTATCTTTGTAGATTTAGACTAAGTATTAGATACCAAGTCTACGATAGAATTCTAGGTGAGTCTATCAAAGATGAAGTTGAAGATCAACATCTGAAATCAAGTGAAGATGGAGATTTGTTCTTAAGCGTTCATCAAGCGCTAAAGATCTATTTCAGGACTTATGAATCAAGAGCTCAAACTATTCAAGCGTTCAACGAAGGGATTCACCTGAAATAAATTCTCAAGTCATGAAGGACTCAAATGCAATCATCAACGGACAATTATTTCCAACGGGAAATAAATTCAAAACACATTAAATGTTTGATAAGAGCATTAAATGTGATAAGCTATTGTGACTTGTGGACAAGCCACCTTTTGACTAGACTGTCAGCAATCAGAGTTCAAAACCTGCTCCTGTCCAATCGGAACCAGCAGATTAACCAGCAGATTTTCAGGAATGTTAGAAAAAGGTCTATTTAACGCGTTTCTTGAGAGACACGCTCCTGCATGCGTCCAACAGACAATTCCTGAGAAATGTCTATAAATAGTACCTCTCAGCAAACCCTAAAAATCCAATCTTCATGCACATAAAGCCAAAACTTTGCTGAAATTACTTGAGAGAAAAGCTTACATTTTTCATAGCCAAAAATCCCTCAAAGCTTTTCTATACCTTCCTAGACAGTCGAAAATAGCTCACACATCTTTAAAGAAGAACCCTACATTATTACTGAGATATTCTAAGTTGTTTGAACTTTCCCAAAATCAAACGAACTGTTAGAAAAACCCCATCCAAGCCTCGCAATCTGTGTGAAGTCGAAGTTGGATACTTGTATTATTTATGTGTTAAAGAAGCAAGAGGATAGAAGTGTCTTATGGCAAAAAACTGAGTGACCAATATCCATCTCTCCCTATTGTGTAGAAGTTTTTGTGTGATTCTTCGATAATCATTTTAGTGGATTGCCTCCAAGTGTTCGAGAAAAAGAAGGACGTAGTTGAGATTACACACCCAACGAACCTTTCAAACTTTGTGTTCTGTACTTTACCATTATTTCATTCTTGTCATATCATTGCATAAATCGGTTAAGTAAACATACTGATAAAATCATTCAAAGCTAAGCAACTAAAGAAAACTTTGTAACGCTAAAACCTAGTAAAAGGAAGACTTAAAATCATTCTGCTGTGCTAACCCTGATTAAAGAACTGAAAGCTTAAACCTACTTGGTTATAGTATTCAAATCTTGAGTGTAAGTTAACTTTATCAAAACAGGCTTCAAGTAGACGCTCAGCCAAGCGCCTACATTTTCAAGCGTCCAAAATGATTTTAATACGAAACTTTTTGAAATCGAAAAAGACTTCAGGGTCTACTCAACCCCCCCTTCTAGACCCTTTCGTATGCCACTTGGGACCAACAAATACCTTTTCCCATAATTCACAAAGCCACAACATAACCGAGTTCTAAGCCCGTGAATTACCCGAGTTCATCCCACTAACTCCTTTAATCTAATATTTGAATTTCACCTTGC